>JBBPMJ010000034.1:0-140385 GCA_038090255.1 Austroboletus niveus | reverse complement strand
TCTTGGTGGCCTTTTCAACGACGGTCTTAATTCTTTGGCAAGGATGTACAGCGCCACTTTCAGTGACTGGTTTTGCCAAGCCGTGATCGACTTTATGCTTGGATATAGATCCATTTCTGTCTTTTCGGAGTTCCTTCTCAAACTGCAATCGACAGATCCACGAGAACTCTTTCGTTTGTCGAGAATCCGTACAGAAGCTATTGCCTCCTCTGTTTCTCGTGTTCTAGAGGAAGGAGAGCCCCTCTTGGGAGGATGGACGCTCATTGCACCAGAGCAATTGAACGTCAAGATTGGTGATAAATTCGAGGAGAAAGTACTGTTACTGGTGGGTCACATGAGCCTTTTTGTTGCATACCGATTGACGATCGATCCAAGAGTGCTCGCGCGCTCTACATCGTTGTAGGATTCTCGTCCGCCCCATCCGTCTGCACAAGATCTGAATTGAAACACAGAGTTATGACTATACTCTTGAGAAAGTGAAGCTCTATACGCGCGTTCCACTTGGAATGATCGTAAAAATCACCAAAGGTCACTCGGATCCAGAGCAGCTCAGAAATACGCGTACTCACTTACCCCTCCTCCGGTAGGCGCTTACATCTTGTCCCCTCTCGAAGAAGCAAGCCGAGATCCGATCCAAAACGCCGGCTTCTCCGTCACTTGGCTCGATACCGATCTGATCAGCACGCGGATGACGAGTTATACCTATAGAAACAGCCCGGTAGATATCTCCTCAAAGTCAGACGGCGCCGTCGGCGCTACCAATACCAACGAGCACGTCAAATCGACTTCCGTCGCAGGCAACACGTTATTGAGAATGGTGCACACACGGACTTCTGCCAAATCGCGAGCCTCTGGCGATCGTGTCGTATCGAACGATACTTCGTTTGCTGCATTCAAAGTCTTGCCCATTGGTTTGGTACATATGCGGAATGGGTCTAGGTATGCGGAGCCCGCGGATGACCTTGCCAGTGCTACATCGTGTAAAGAGGCTGTCGACCTCATCGTCGATGCCGTCAAGAGGGCTTGCGAAGACGTGGGCGGCGCAATAGGAGACGATTTCATCGCCGAGGAAGATATAGTGAGGTGAGCATATGAACATCATGTGGTGATAATCGTGCCTCGAATAATGCCCGCGATTATCAGCGTGTCAGAGGCACAGCGTACGACAAGCCTCTACGCCAAGATGGAGTACAATATCAAGAGGCTGCTCTGGTTGGGCGGATGAAATATTTACGTGCTGCATTACGAACAGTGTAACAACTAGGTTGTATCGCTATGACCGAATGAGGCAGAAACAGTCCAAGATTCGCGAGCAGAAAAACCAGGTTAAGACAAAACGAAAGAGAGTTCGAATGGGAATGGTATATCTCCAGTTACAATACTAGTGAAGCGGGCGAAACAAGGTATGAATGAAGTTCGGTACTACAAGTGCGTGAATGAAAGATAAATAGTGAATGATAGGATACGAAAGTAAGTCCGATTAATACGGTACGTTACCTGATGTCAGGTTCGCCCTCCCCTCCGGCTCCCAGGTCGATGAATCGCGTCATGCGCTTCATCATCCTCCCTTCGTCTGCGCCAGGTATTTTTCCCGTTTGTGTATCATCATCATCATCATCATCCTGGTCCTGTGTCCAATCACCATCGTGACTGCCAACAATAGCTGCGTGGCGTTCGCACAACATTTGACCGTCAACTTCCCAATATTCTTCCAGCCTTTCTTTACACCCATCGTCGAATTCGCAGAGAAGATGCTCAGGGTGATAACGCTTCCCAAGATGTGTTACAGCGCAGGGTCCTTCGATGGGCTGTCCGCAAGAAGGCGCACCACATAGAGAGTTGTTCGTTTCATGATAGTGATATGCGCAGAAAGGCTTCCCGTCAAAAACATAGAATTCTTTGTCAGGAAACGGTTTCTGTAACGGCCGTTAAACGTGTTTGTGAAAACGAGAGCAGAAACGAAATACCTGGCATGTGTGACAACTGAAGCACTCCTTGTGGTACTTCCCCTTCAATTGACCGTCTCTCGAAGACACTGCTTGCTTTTCAATAGGCAAATTACACCGTCGGCACTGTAGCAACAAGCATTAGCAGTCTAACGATACGCATGCAAGAACACTCACTTTTGGCAAATACATATTCTTCCAGCAGCGTTCGCACAAGACTTTTCCGCCATCCATTTGTATCCATCTTCCATCCTCGATCTTGGAATCGCACCCCGCACATATTCGCTCTTTTCGTTTCACCGATCCCCCGTTCCGTATCCGGGCGACCTCTCCAATCAGCCCCACGCGCTCCGAGTGAACATGCGGATGAGACGGGTTAGTGTGGGAGCGCGTGGGCAACTTGGGGGGTTTTTGTTCTGGAGAAGCAGGCCCCGGAACCGTATTCGATCGACTTGGTTTCCCGTTGCCTCTGCTAGATGAAGGCCCGCCGATGGAGGCCAGGACAGAACCCGAAGCGAGAACGGAAACGCACGCGCCCTCTTCAATTAGACTTTCCATCGCCCGCTCTAAAGCACCGACCGATTTTGCCGTGCTCTGCGTTGCTGCGGATACGCTTCTGGAACGGGCAGAACCCGCAGAAGACTTGGCTGTCAAGGGAGCAAACCGTGACGAAGCACCTGACGTTTGACGAGAAGGTCCAGAAGAATGGCTTTTATCCGGCGAACCAGAAGTTGGAAATTTAACTTTTTCTACGCCCTTTTTCATAGCCGACTTGCGAATGTCTAAAGGCATCACCACGGGCGTATCGTTTTCGGAATCATGGGCATACGCTAGACCAGCATCCGAGTCCGTAGGTGACGATGGCGCATTCTCATCCTTTTTAAGGTCCGTGTGCGTCGTATACACGCTCTCATCATCAGATTCGTTCCCAGCTTCCAGTTCTGACTTGAGGACGTCGAGTAATGGAAGAGGCATGTTGGTCCCTGGCATGGGTGATTGAGTGACTGTTTCCCCACTGAGACGACGTTCAAAAGGATTCGGAATTGGGGATGGTGAACGCGAAGGTGACGCGATGCGGATTTTTGAAGATGAAAATGGAGGAAGAGCTTTATCATCAGAAGCAGGGACCGGGGAATGTTGAAACGTTGCATCATGGGGGCTCGGAAGACTAGGAGATCGGATGTTAACGGGAGTGCTATTACCGAGAGAGACAGGCGATGCGGGAAAAGGAGAGACTGGAGAAGGTGTATGGGCCGAGTTTGGAGACAAAGGCGGGGTGATGGCCGCAGCTGTGTAGAATGGTCAAGATGTATGGCACCAAGTTTGACACGAACACTTGCCTCGTATGACATGACCAAAGGTAGCATTGATATCCAAGTATTGAGGAGCGTTGGCGCGATGACCAGTCGTAAATTGTGCGGGGTGAGAAGGTGAGCGAGACGCGGCAAACATAGCAGCCCTTGCAGCAGCCTGGAAGCCCCTCCGACCAACACCAGCCATGCCAGCTTCGCCACCTGTCTTTGTGTCGATTTCGGGGTTCATACGAGGATAAACAAGAGTTAGCGCAGGCGGTGGCGGCTGTCGCGCTGGCACGGACGGCGGGGGAATGGACAGCGAGCTCGGGGAAGGAGAGGGTCTAGCAAAAGGTGCAGGAGGAGTAGCTGATGGGATCTGCTCCGTTGAAGGGCGCGGTGAACCGAGAGAAGGCCGACGGGTATCCAACGAAGGGGGAAGCTTGTCCAAAGAAACGCCAGATTTATCTATGGACAAACGCGACGTGGAGGGTGTCGAAGAAGTACGCACAGAAGCTTGGAGGATTGACGGGGGTGTTATATTCAACTTTGGACGATTGGGGAGCAGAGATGGTGGTAGCGCCAAGGGTTGTAGGATTGGAGGGGGTGGGTTGTCCCTGGCAAGGGGAGAAATCGTCGCTTGACGAGTGGGAAGAGAATGGGCAGCGGAATCAGGGGACGGAATTGCAAAAGTGACGCGTGCAGGAGAGACTGGGGCGAGACGGCTGGCATTGGAAGGGGTTGCGATCCGCTGCAAGGACGGGGGAATGACATCGCGGGCAGGGGTAGCGACGCGCTCGGGAGGTGGTGTGCGTGCGCCTGGCAGCTGGGGATGATCACGGTCACGCGGAGACGGAGGAGATTTTGGGAGGGAGATATTGGCCGACTTTAGAGTGGCTGTATGGGATATGTCCGGTTGTAGGCGCAGGAACGGATCACGACTCGGCGCAAGGGATTCTGCTTCGGGCTTGGCAGAAGCGTGGGGTGGGGTGGCAGATCTCGCGACGAGAGACTGGAATCGCTGCGGCAAGAGGGACGTAGGAGATTTTGGAGACATGGGGGGCTTTTGGAGCGAGGGGAGGGGCGGGGGAGGGAGCGGGGCACATACGTGGTCGCCGAGGTCGGCGAGCGGGACGGGCTGACCACACGTGGAGCATTTTACAGTGGGAAGAATTTGGGATATGCGGGGAACATTTTCATGGACGACCTGGGCCATACGTGGAGGGTATACACGGAGGGGAGGAGGAATGGGGTATACAATTACGTTGGGAGTATATGTCAAACTAGCACTAACTTTGTCCGATACAGAAAAAAACAAACATGTTCAAGAATAGATACATGCCCAAACTCCCTCACGTCAGTGTGTATACCCGCTCAACCTTCCATCAAGTCGGCAGCACCTGCCCACCAACATCCCCCGCCTTCTCGCCTGCTGATCCATTGAACCGAGCAAAAAACGAGTCCCACTGCCCTGTGGCGTATCATTAATACTTTTCCCGAATCCACCAAATCCGTACGCACCCCAGTCAAACATCCCGCCAGGAATACCCTCCAAGAGGCCAACATCTGCCATCGCAAATTGTTCCAGTGTGTTCGAAGCCTGGGGCACATCGAGCACATTCAACACCTGCACATTTCCAGGTGTTTGGTTCGTCACGTTGTTCAAGGCTGGGTTCATGTTTGGAAAGGTAGACGCTGTGCCATTCTCCCCAACCCCCGTCTGACTCGAGATCAGTGGTATAATACCCACCAGGGACGCACCACCGCAATCGAGTGGACCTCGATCTAACACATTATCACATGTGCCAGAGATGACACGCAGAACGGCATCCTCACCAGACTCCTCGTCGGGTGACGTGATAACGGTACCTTGAGGTAACCCTTCGTAATCTCCTTGACTTGCTTCCCCGTGCACAATGAAAACACCACCACCGGGGCGCGAGGGATCTTTTTTGTATTCTAACCCACCCATTGGTCGCTTGCCTTTCACCCCCCCTGTCGGGTTCAATAAAGGCGGTTGATCGAGAGGAAGCGGCGGTCCTTGAGTCGCTTCATAAAGAAGCGCGATAATTTCAGCGGTCTAAACCCTACTCGGTCACGAGACATAATACTACATGTAACAAAGCACTCGCCTTACGTCGGGCAGACATATGATCAGGAGATATCGATCCTTCCCACCTTCGCACGCAGTCGCGTAATTTTCGTAGTTTGGCAGCAGCATCCGCGTCTTGTCGGCGAGCCCATGTATGGTACTGAAATTTCGTTCGGCATCTGAAAACATGCCCATCAATATGTCGACGCACCTGAACCAACGCACATGACGTTGCAGCATACGCGACCAGAAGCCATATATCATACATGTGTTCGTGGGCGTCAAGCCAGTCGATTGATTCTCCAGTAAGCTGAACAAGAGCACTCCATGTCTCCACTGTCAGCCCAAATTTAAGATGTGCTGGACAGGTATACGATATCCGCATGAAAACACGCCAGAATATCATACAGACACACGAATAAAGTAGATGGAGGAGACCTGATAACGCGAGGTTGTGTGAACGCTTCAAGCGACATCCGTCTCATGTCGTACCTGCGTTTTGAGGAGTATCAGGTCCTCGATATTTGAGATTTTCTGGGAGATTGATTTTCCAATTCTCCAGATCGGCTAGCAAACTGTACAATATTTCGTCCGTCGTAAACATCAAGCCTGAAGGGCTACGAATCATCAGAGTCAACTTTTGTCCATCTTCGATTGCAATCATACCTGTATATTGTCTTTAATATGCGACCAAGTATTACGCTCAGCCGAACGAGCTCATCCATATAAAGATCGTTGGGGTCTCCAGAGGACGGAAGGCGCGCGTCACAGTCTTGTACGTCAATCATGTATGGATGGCCATACGTCAAACTTAACCTTTCCATGAGTTAGTCAAGAACATTTCAAAACAATGCAGGGTTCTTCATACCATCTGTCACAGATGACACAGATTCCCCACAGCCGACGCCGAAGTTCTATATTTTGTTTTACAGACTCTGCTCTGTGGAAGCCGAGATCTTGGGCCTAGACCAATTGTCAGATAAATATGATCGCACCCAGCGTCGACACTCACCATGCGAACTGCTGTACCGAGTCGAATCCATAATGCAGACAAGGCATTAGGAACGTACTGTGAATGACAGTCACCAACCATGCTCAGTATTAACAAAGCCTGAACATTCGCGATGGATGCTGTCGACAAGACATCCTCTCCTTTAATCACGCCACTGACAGCATACCGAATTGAGTCAAAGACAGATTGCGGCACCTCTCTTCGAGCGGCCGCGACGAGACACATGGAATAAAGTAGAACTGGAGGCGGAGAAGGGTTGGAAAGAAATTCTGCTTGTGTGATGATAGGTAGTATCGGAGCAATATCCTTGAAATAGGCGTTCACAAGGTTTTGAACAACATCGGGATCGAGTCGTAAGTCCATTGCCTTGGGATGGGGCGTCTGCGTATCGTCCGAAGGTATTATGCTATGCACCGAAATTACACCGTCACCGTTCTTCGCGACTTCCCACGTGTGATGATAGCGCTGATCATAACTTTCGTATATGCGGGAAGACATCATAGCTTGTGAGTGTAGCATGTGCACTGCAGCAGTTGGCCCTGGAGCATTGTCAGATCCATCGGTGGCATACATGATCATGGAACAGACCGAAAACGGGACGATCAATCTGTGTTTCGGTCTGGGGAGATGGCGTATTTCGCCGCTGAATGTCAGCGGATTTATCCTTTTCAGCTGGACCATCCTCTTCGAGCTTTTTCTTTTTGAAGCGTGTTTCCGTGATTGGAAGAAAGAAGGTGCACTCGAAGCCATACTGCTTGCAGTGCTGACAGAGCGGGGGATCCGAGTCGAGAACGTCACATCTGCGATGCCTTGATCAGGACGTATGTATGCGTGGGGAAATAGAGTGTGCAGACCTGATCTTTCGACTACGGCAGCTATCGCATGCGCGCTGAGTTTTGGTACGCTTCTTGGTGTCCACCGAAGCGGCAGAAGTAATTGTAGGAGGAGTGCTCTTTGAAGCGTTTTCGCCGGAAGGGCCCTCATGATCGGAATCCTTGTCCTTTGAGCGGGCTGCGTCGATTTTTCGCTTCCTCTTGCCGGTGACCACAGCCGGAGGGGCCTGGGAAGGGGACGGCGCGCTAACGAGTGGCTGTTGGGTCTGTGATGGTTGTTGCTGTTCTGGAAGGGAGGTATTCGGGCGGGGAGGGCCGTACATCATCATCTGTTGCGGATACTGGGGATATGGTGCATATCCATGTGGTGCAGGAGGATACGGGGTGGGGTGGATGGGATAGTACTGGGTGGGAATGGCTGGCGCACTGGCACCGTTCATGGGTGGAGTGGCAGGGTAGGTAGAAGAAGAGTGGTGTTGGGTGAAGGGGGAGGGGTTCACGGGGTAGTTGTGATTCATCATATAGTGGAGGCCGGGATATGGTTGTAGAGTGGGTCCGCGTGCGGCAGCAAACCGCGCGTAGTCTTGAGATTGTTCCGGTGGGTTTCGGGGTGCTGGGGGACGTCATGAGAATGAGCGAAGGTAGACGGAGAACTGCAGACGGACGGGCTTGGTTAGACTCGCCTTGGCTAAGCCGGCGGCCAGGAGGACGGAAGGAGTCCGGCGCGGAGTCTGGAGGCTGTTGTTGTGAATCTGACTGTTTCTTCTGCCGGGATTTTCTTGAGGGCCTTGAGGAGGCGCTTGTTATCGGCTGAGAGTCGCTGGACTTTGGGTCTCGGACGGAGGATTCCATAGGACTAGCCGGTGATTATATGCACCCTACCAGGACGTGACTCCGAATTTGCCGAGTTATGCAATGGACAATCAAATCTCTCTGTCGCTCGGCGGATCGCACAGGGTGCAGCTGGACCTCGGAAAACGACTTGAGCACTCTGTCGGCGGCACAGACGATGCCTTTTAGCGTACCTCTCGCGTCCTGGCCAGTTGGGATGACGAGTACACCAGACAAATGCCGTCTCATCCGAGCACCACATTCAAATCGGAGACACAATTATTCATGTCCGCGACTCTACACTACTCATGCTCCCACCCAGCCTCGACCAAGCCCGGATTTACGCCCCTCTTGTCCTCGGTCACCATCCCATGCGCATTCAACCACGAGAACCCCGCAGGTCGACAGAGCACCTCCGCGAAATTTGACCGCCAGGAACCGTATGAAAACGGGTTCGGAGGCGCGGCACCAGGAATCAGCGTCTTGTGCGCTTGATTCCTAATCTGTAAAATAACTAATCAGTTCCAACTTTGATCACTTGGCAAGCAATACCCGAACCTGCTCGATTGTGGTAATATTTAGCAGAAGAAGCTTGGTTGTGTCAGCGGATCATTCCAACGTCCGAGTACGGAACTACTCACTCTCATGTGGTACGCAAGCAGCGCAGTCACCGGCCACACCACCAGAATTGACAACGAGAAGGCGACCGCACTCCCTACGCCGCGATTCAGAGCCTCGTGGAAGTCAATGTGGTCTTTTTGGGTAAGAAGATAGAGGTGAATGGCGGACGTGCAAATGACAAGACAAAGAGTCAAGACCTGGTAGGAGGTGAGAAGATCGCTGGGAGAACCCAAGCATCACTTACCGCAGAGAGTAAGAAAGAGAAAAAGAACGTGTAGTTACGCCGCCCCACACAATTATTCACCCATTGACAATGATGATCGCAGTCATCGACACAATTATCGCACTGTCGTGGAGTGAGCAAGGGCACGACGACCAAATAATGGCATTTACCATTCTACAATGGCTCGACCGCGGTGGACGGTATGTTTTGCAGGTCAGACAGTACTTGACGCGCACGCTGCAACAAGCCCTCTGAATGATGATCGCATGGAGAACAATGCAACTCACGTGTCCATGCGAACCTTGAGGTCTCGAGGAAACGGCACTCTAACACCACCATCAGAAGGAGATATGGCAGGAAGAGGGGGATCTGAATCTAAATCTCGCGGCAAAATCCCAGGGTCGCGGAAAGCCTGTCAAAGATGGTAGGAAAGCGAACAAGAAACGCGGAAGCTACTTACAGTAGCAAGCATGCAAGAAATGGTGAGAAGGCACATGTAAGCTCCTACGGCGGCAACGGCAGGAGATTCATTGTGCCACCACCAGACACAGGTGGTGGAGAACCAAGTGGCCGATATTGCGATGACGAGGGCAAGAGATGCAATGAATGCCCATGGAGAATCGCCACCGGTCAAAAGACGACCTGCACAAAAGAAACGATTACGGGAGGGATATAGTTGATAAATACGCTTTTGGGGAGACAAAGGAACAGCAGACAAAGGAGGGAAGGTTTTGGGGGGATCAGGAATGAAGATGTGGTTGGGAGAGGGTAAGGAAGAGGGAGATCTACTGGAGGGTATCTGGAGGGGGTGGGACACGTGGTGCGCTAGAGGAGGTGAGGAGCGCGTTGTGTCGTGAACCGAGTGCGAACGACGAATACTGCCGCCAGTGGAGGGGAGGACCAGATTACGACCAGAGTCGAGGCTAAGGTTACGCCATACGCGTGTGATGTCGGGACAGTAATTATTATAGCGACTGGGAGGGATGGATTCCGGGGGAGGACGGGGCGGATTTGGGGGCGGATTTGTGGCGACTGGAAGGAGAGGTTCGCGACTACGCTTTAGTTGGGTGTTTATTCTACGAAGAGAGGGCGATTCGGAGATGCGACGCAAGTCAGAATCCTGGGATGGATGGTGTCTGATTGGAGAAAGAGGGAGTGAGTCTAGAGGGAGATGCGAATGAGAGTGGGATGAGGGAGAGGAGGGGCGCGATTGGGGCGGTCTGGAGGGACGGAAGAAGGATGCAGAAGGGAGAATACCGCCGGCATGGGTAGTAGTGTGTGATGGCGGGGATGCAGGGGGGATGTGGAAAGCTGAAATGGTGGGCGGGGAGGTCGCGGGGAGGTCACGGGGTGCGGCGGCGAGACGGGCGAACTGGTCGTGGTCGAGGCTGGCGGGGCGGACGGAGAGAGGGAGCGGACGGTCACGGCGGGGGCGGGAGTACGACATTGACATGGGCCAAGCCACAAGCTATGCCAAGTAACAACGTGCCACCCCGCCACCCCGACTTTCCCACGGTCTAATGTCGACGACCAGGCGTGTCCTCCTCGTGGCCCCCGTCGACGCCCACGACGTTCCCCACCACCTAGATCCCGCCATTGCCGCCGCAGCCACCGCAGCCACCGATGCCCTCATCATCGTTCTCCTCTCCGACGCCTTCGCCCCATCCGCCACCACACCGCGCACCGAGTCCTGGGCTCACATCCAGACCCTCCTCGCACACGTCTACGTGCAGGCCTCCAAGGCCGCCCATCAACAGGACAACCTCCTCCTCGACGTCTCCGTCCTTCTCCACAGCGTCCTGTCCCCCGACGCCCTCCCCCCCGACATCGATATCTGCTTCCGTGTCAACGACAGTACGTCTATTGTTTCCTCCATCCGCCTCTCCCGAGCACATCTTTTCCAGATGTTCCTCTCCCGGACTCGCTCTCTTCCATACCACACGTCCTCGTCCCATCCCATCCGCCCCCTTCATCCTCTCCCAAGTCCCAACAAGTGCCTCCGTCCTCCCTCTCTCCCTCTTATCCTGTCGTCGCTTTAGGCGGGACGTTTGACCATCTTCATGCCGGTCACAAAATCCTCCTCAGCATGGCCGCGTGGATCGCAACTCGCAAGCTCATCGTCGGCGTAACAGGTACCCCAACCGCTTCCCCATTCCCCTCGCGCTCAACTCTCTCCAGTCGACGCGCTGCTCAAGAAAAAGTCGTACCCGCATCTCGTCGAATCGATCCATACTAGAAAAGCCAAGACGCGGTCCTTTCTCATGCTCTTTTGCCCCGATCTCGAGTACGATCTTGCCGACCTCGAGGACGTTTGCGGCCCGACTGGCTTCGATCCCGATATCCAGGCCCTGGTCGTCAGTAAGGAAACTCTTTCTGGGGCAAACACAAGTACATCTCTCTCCTCCTTATCTTCTCCCATCTCATTTCTCCATTTCCAGTCGCCAAAGAGCGTGCCCGGAAGCACTTTCCCCCCTTGGAAGCGTTCATCATAGATGTCATCTCCTCAGATTCTTCCAGGCTCGATCACGAAGATGCTGAGATCCTGAAGCAGACCAAAATGAGTAGCACGTTCATTCGCGAATGGATTGCTTCCAAGGATGCCCAGCTGGCGAGATGAGACTGCTACAGTATCATTTTTTAGACTTGCTTGGTTTCAGATTCCATCGATATAGATAGTAATAGACGCCCACATGGGGGTTGTACTGATGAGACGCTCTGTATACGTGTACAGTATGTACTGGCTTTCTTTCCTCCCTATCGCTCGTGCAATACAATCGCCATCACCGCCTCGCTTGGCCGTCTCTCCGAACCTCTTTGAATTTGATCTCTCCCTCCAATTTACTGCTGAATTACACGATGCGCTCGTCTTCTCTAATCGCTCATTTCCGCAACATTTCAACTCGACGCTCTCCCTAAAGGCCGCCCCAACGGTTGTTTACAGGCCAAGCTCTCACGAGGCGTTCCAACACGCTCGCTCGAGGTCCATCCACCAAGCACAGAGTGAACCAGTGGACTGGGTGGAATCCCAAGTCCTTGGACCCGATGTCTCGGACAGACATACACTAGCACAGCTCGGACGAATGGCTGCCAATGCTTACCAGCTCCCTATGAAAGATAACTGGTACGAAATCGATCCCTCATGGAACGTCAGCGCCGTAAGTCGACTCGGATCGACCGGCACCACACGCTTCTGATCGGTTCGTAGAGCTTTCCCTTTGGGTGGGAGGAAGACGGGTTTCGCGGCTTCGTATTTTGCTCCCGAGATAACTCGACTGTCGTGGTCTCGATAAAGGGCACGACACTACAAGGCCCCACATCCAAAAAGGACAAACTCAATGACAATCTACTGTTTTCCTGCTGTTGTGCTCGTGTCGACTTCTCGTGGGTCTTTTCGACAGTGTGCGATTGCTATGATTGGTCTGGCCTCCATAGACGGTGTGACGAGCCATGCCTCTCCGCTGCACTCAACGAGGAAAGCCTATTTTATTCCGCTGGCGTCGTGAGTGCCACCGTGTCATTTTTCAGCACGCGGCTTTGAACATGGAATGCTCAGAACCTCATCAAGGATTTGCGACTTCTCTTTCCCCAAGCCAATATCTGGTTGGTTGGTCACAGTCTAGGAGGAAGCCTCGCTTCCCTCCTAGGCTCTACATTTGGGCTGCCTGCAGTTGCATTCGAAGCACCGGGTGAACGGATGGCAGCGCACAGACTCCACCTCCCGTTACCCCCTTCTCCGGACGGAGTAGGCCTACCGCATGTTCCCGTCACGCACGTATACCACAATGCAGATCCTATACCCCAAGGCGCTTGTACAGGTATTATGTCGCTATGCGCTCAGGCTGGCTATGCACTCGAGACGCGGTGCCACCTGGGCCGAACTATCGTGTACGATACCGTAGGGAAGTTCGGATGGCACGTTGACGTGCGAAGACACCCCATTAAAGAATTAGTTCTAAACGTGTTAGAATCTGAAGGTCCCTGGCCGGAGGGTCGGGACGGAGGAGAGCGCGATGTTCCTGTGCCTCGGGAAGAGGTTGACTGCGTCGTGAGGATTCCGCATATTTAGCTTGACATTTCCTAATCACTGACGGTGGCATTCGCATGCAGGACTGTTTCAAATGGGAGTATGGAGATTTCAAGCACTAGACTTAAACGACGCGCCTTATCTTGGTGCTCTTCATGGTCTTCGACTCTAAATGCACCGAGTTCTGGCCCTGCGTTATCGCACAGCCAAGGCCTGGGGTAGAAAACTGATTCTACTCCATGGTTCCATGCGATTCCACATGTATATTATTAACCAGCCAGCTTGTACACGGAACGTCGGCCATCGGCCATTCATGCTTGATGATCCTGCCCTCCGATGATCGTGCCTTGAACGATGACCTTCTTGATGTTCCTGTTGTCTCCGCAAAACAAGAAGCGTTCTAGCCACTGCTTGATCACTTCGGAACTGGGATCGCGTTCGAGATAAGAGCTCCACATGGCAGGGTTTCCGGATTCGCTCCCAATGTTCACAATCAAGGCGTCAAACGCCTTTCCCTGCTCAAACGAGCCGATACGATCTTGAAGACAACAGACCTCCGCTCCACCTTTAGTTGCAAGATAGAGGAGCGTCGCAACACCGAGCTTCTTGTTGGCGAACTTTCCTTCTTTACTTAAATGACTACAATGATGGCGGTGCTCGTTGCCATCGTTCTCCAGAGATGAAGAGGTCCCGCAGTCCTTGTCAGCATTGTATCCACTCGACTCGGCTTGAATAGCGATCATCTTTGAAGCAATGCTGGCCATCTGAATGGCATGCAAGATGGATGGGTGGTAGCCACCGCTCACGTCAGAACCAAGGCCGACCTTGTGTCGAAGCATTGAGCAAGCCAAACGTGAAAGATTCGAACACGGCGCACCTTTATACCGTGGTCCAGAAGCACGCCAACCTTCGCCACCCCACTACTCAAGTAAAAGTTACTTGTGGGGCAGTGGGAGATACCTGCGCCTTTCTTGGCAATGAGATCCATTTCTTTCTCTGTAAGCAAGACGCCATGCGCGAGGATAGTATTGTGTCGCAGAAGCTTGAACTTGTCGTACACGCCGGCGTAAGAGTCCGCTTCAAAGTACTTCAAGGTGTCGTCTACTTCCTTCTGGTTTTCGGAAATGTGAGTCTGGATTGCGACGCCAGGCATGGACTCGGCAAGCTCGCCGAGTTCTGCAAGAAGCTCTGAAGTGCAGGAAATCGCAAAACGAGGTGTGATGACGGGATGGACCAGCGGCTCTTTTGCCGGCGAAAGTGGAAATGCTTGTATGTAGCGTATGAGGTCGGCGGTGGCATTCACGGACTCTTGGACGGAATCCTCTACGTAGTAATCTGGACAATGCCAATTCATGTTGCATTTCTGCAGAATGGGTCAGGGTATGGAGCGGCGATCCGGAAAGACAAACGTACACCGACGAATGCTCGCTGACCTGCGAAGCCATGTCAGGACGAGGAGAGGAAGAGAGGGATGGGAATACCTTTGTTGTGGAGAATGTCTGCCAGGCGCATGGTTGCGTCACGGTGCAGGGTGCCATAGTAGCAACACGTCGTCGTCTAGGAGCGGTTAGATCACACGGGCGTGGGGAGCGCTGAATCACTTACGCCAGAGGCGATGACACGCTGGACGACGTCGGTATATATGCGCTCGGCATACGCCAAGTCGTTGAATTTGGACTCGGCGGGAAAGGTATAGGTAGTGAGCCAGTCGAGGAGCTCGAGATCGCCGCCGCTGATAAGCGAGTGAGCTGTCAGGAAGTGGAGACAGAAACCGGGGATACGTACACGCCGAGGTTTGGGAACTGGCAGGCATGCTGCAAGAGATGAGCGACGGGCGGGAAAGACAGAGGGAGCGCATACAATGTGGGTATCAACGAAGCCAGGCATGATGAACTCGCCTGGGTTCAGGCGCACGAGGGAGTAGTCGTGTATACCACGGTGGGCGATGACGTCGGTGAGGCTGGCCGGGTCGACGTGGTCGAGCGTCCAGATAATGTTTCCATCGTTGGCGACGGCGAGCACGCAGTTTGGGAGTGCGTGATAAGAGGAGCGGTCGGCGGGGTTGACGACGGGGCCGTAGTAGATGGTGGTGGTCATCGTATCACCGAGAAATTATAAAACGTCCCTTTGAATTCCTCACCTCTCACCTCTTCTCTCATGCCCTCCCTCCGTCGCTCCTTCTCCTCCCTCTCCGTACGCTCGTCCCCGTACCCTTCGTCCCTCTCCCCCGCCGTCCCCTCCAGCGCCCGCGTCCGCGCTGCTCCCCTCCATCCCCGTCGCTCCTCCGCCTCCGCCACGGCGGAGCGTCGCGTCCTCGCCGACATCGAGTGGTGGCGTGTTCACGACGGACAGTGCGACCTCCAAGCTCACGACGATGTTCATACTTCACCAGACGAAGATGTCTTCCCCGGTGGCATGGTGACACTCTTCGCTGGCGGAGGCTTGCTTGAGCCACCCCAGACACCTCTATCCATGTATAACCTCGCCTTGCATACGGCGCTGGTGCGTGCGTTCGAGTCGGTCCCCCGCTGAGCTGACCGTCCTGCAGTCCGCTCCGCCCGATGCTTTTGCTGCGCTATCCATCCCACCCTACTCCCCGACGGGTAGTCGTCTCAGCCAAGACTCGGTAGAGTCGACTCCAGAACTGTCGCCTACGCCTTTCGAGACTAGTGTAGCCTCTTGTCCCTTTGGCGACCATCTCCCATTCCCGTCCTCCCTGTCCCGGGGAGGTCGTCCGGTCCATCCCTTATTCGGATTACGTTCAGTCTCAGCGCCCGGGGGCCCAATCGAGCCTGATTTTGCGGATATGGGCGGAGACTCCTTCTCTCTCGATCAAAATCTCTTTCAGTAGTCGTCTCGACTCGTCAATTGGCTTCCTATCGCGATATCCACCGTGTCATGATTTACGATTTCAGACATTGCCTCGTGCGACATCTCTTTTCATATCCAAATTCCATTTTAATGCATTTTTAAACCATCTCTTGCATACCATTCATCCTAGCAGTTTCATTTTTGTTCTCCCTAAAAAATTATCCGCGAATCTGGCACAGAGATGGGCGATCTCGGGGGGAAGTACACTTTGCTTCTCTGCTGCGTTTGCCTTGACGACTTACGCTTACGCTCGCACGATGCCCTTGATGTCCTGCACGTACCTCAAATGTCTTGCCATTTCCGTCTCTTTTGCACCGTTGAAGCCGCAAAGCCGGACATGCTCTCCTATCCATCAGTACTGTAACGACTAGAACATGACCATATATCCTGCTTTCTTGCTCTCAAACGTGTTCCGTCCTTGAAGTGGTACGATCACACAATGGTTTCCCCCCAAAAAGAAATTACAAGCAAAGTGCTATAGTATTGTAATGCTAACGCTGAGCGGTAAGTACGACTAAATATAACATGGTATTTTCATGACGGGATATCCGTATCGTAACTGCGCGCGCACACGACGCAATGCCGTCAAAGCCGTGACCCAGTGTTCAACATCATCTTGGGTGTGCGCCGAGATGTAACCTGAGCAGATTGCCCATGACAGGTCGATAGTTGATACGCTTCGAGATTCTTCGCGAAGCGATGTGCCAATAATGCTGGCATGCCTATCTCTTCAACCCTGCAAAAACTGAAGGACCAGACACTTTACTCCACGGCGAAACAGAGATAGGTCCAAATCGAAATTGAACAGCTGGCTGCGATTGTTGTATGAGCCGACCATTTGGTACCGACTGACTCGATGGTGGCTGTCCCACTGCGCTTTGTGAAGATTGACCAAGTCGGACTTTCCACGCACTCCGAATTGCTGTGGAACGTGCGAGTAGCTGAGAGCGAAACGCATGAAAAGTGGTAGACAGACAAAGAGATGACCAACCATCGGTTTTTCTACACCATCAGCAATACTCTGAATGATGTTCTCCACGACTGTGCGATAGTTTCCATGAGGCTTGTCATCTCTGAATCGCATCATCCTCCACCGGTCAAGATCAGGATCCCAATGTACTTCCACGATTCGGTCGTCAATTTGTTCCCCGGAGATCTTCATCCTACAGACCGTCAAACACTAGGGTCAACAGCAGACGGGACGAGGACATACTTTGTCCACTCGTCATCCTCGACAAACAACTCATCGTAAGGCTCATATTTCGGCTTTCCTCTTTCGTCTCCACAATACACATGTAGGCCAAAAAAAGGCTTCGCACGAAACTCGGGCTGGGAAGGATCCGGTTCTGACGGAGGGAAACGTAGAACGAGTTTAAAGTCTATCGAGTTCTCCGAGGGTGGCTTCCACTTCAGTCTGCACCAGAATATTTCAGGCAATCAGGCTAGTAAAGTTTTGCTCGCGTACGTACATATTTGGGTCTGTCCCTGGAACATATGGTGTCTCCCGACAGGTATATATGAGGCCATCATTACCGTGTAGTAACTTGGGTATCACCAGGCGAAATATATCTTCAGCGCCATAGGAGAATTTTATATCTTTGACTTGGATGCTGAATTTGTGTAAAGAACTGACCTGTGGTAACGCCATGACCACTTACTCGAATGGTATATTCCCGGC
This sequence comes from Austroboletus niveus, assembly GCA_038090255.1. Classification (NCBI taxonomy): domain Eukaryota; kingdom Fungi; phylum Basidiomycota; class Agaricomycetes; order Boletales; family Boletaceae; genus Austroboletus; species Austroboletus niveus. The sequence continues at coordinate 122,962 of JBBPMJ010000034.1, read as the reverse complement.
CATTTGAGGAAATTGTTCCATAACTTTGCGAAATGGTTTGTAGAAGCGCTCTTTCAGGCGCTATCGGGATGGTCAGCGAGGATACTCGAACATATAATGATAGCATACCCCATAGCGTTTGTCGAGTGACCGCGACATGACGTTTTCGTTGTCGAACACGAGACAATCAAACGCTAGATAGCGAAGCGTTTCCTGCAGATAAAGGCTCGTACAGCGCGCTAAAGATAAAATAATGCATACCTTTTTGCTCGTAGGGTCGACGTCCAAAACGAGTTCCCCGTCGAGTATAGTGTCCATAAGCGAATCTCTGGGCCTGTCTGGATGAGGAAACCAGAATCCGGAAACTTCGTGGTAGGCATTATGACGGTCAATCTGCATGCGTCGATCGCCGTGTCAGGACAGAACATAGAAGGAAGGCTCACGAGATATACGACTTGGCTTCCACATTTTGGGTCGGTTTGTAGAAAGAATAAGACACGAACGCCGTCCGACTTTTCGCACACCCAGTAGCTGTACGGTTAGTTTAGCTGTGGGAAGCGTGGCAGAGTGAACGGTCGAAGTACTCTCTACGTTCGAGTTCTACCAAGTGATTCAACGAAAAACTGATGGGCTGACTTCCCGGAAAGCTGAGGAGATTAAGCTAGTAAATGGGGAAGGAAAAGTCAGGAACAGACCGATCGTGATCAAGCTGGCAAAGCCTCGCCACATGACTTTTAAGCCATAGCTCCTGGTCTGAACCGCGAGAAACGTGAAGACCAGGAATGTCCGGAATTGGAGACATTTTAATTGACGAAGTTGAATAACGGCAATGCAAAAGGGAGGACTTGAAAGTAGGACATAAACTTAAAGTACAGGAGTCAGGACGGCTAACTCGAGGCAAGTTGGCGGCTGATTACGTAAACCCAAGTCACTCGGTTATGTACTGACTCAAGCTAAGATGTATCGATTAACTTGAGCACATGCCAGATGAAAGGTAAAACTAGAGTGAAATCGAATATGTTACGATCTACGACTGACGACGGGTGCTTATCGATCTTCGGCCCATTCCTTGAACGAGACGTCAACAAGCATGTCATGTCAACAAGAGGCCGCCACTCACGTTTTCCTTCTTGATTTGCGCCTGAGAGAGAAACCGAGTTTAGCTTGTGGCATTTATGCAAGAATAGCGAGGAGCATACCTCTTCTTCGGGGGTGAAATCGTTCACGATGTTGAAGAGCTTGCGGATCTCCTCGGGAGTTTTTCCCTTGATCATGTTGGCGACAGTTTTGCATCCGACGTCCCTGGCGACGAGTGAAAAAGGGGACAAGAAAAAGGTTGAGATGCTCACAGGAGTGATTTGATGTCGAGATAGTTTGCGGCGAGGATGATCTCGAACAACATCTCCTGGTCGACGGTGATGAACTTCTGGTCCCATTCGCTGATGTCGGTTGTGCGTTTGCGGGTCTCATCCTGGGTCTGGTCAGAGTCTGCGCTGGGAAGGGGCTCTCCGCGATGGTGCTCGCAGTACTCGAGGACCTGTGCGTGTGGATGATCAGCGAGCGCCGAGAGTGGCAACAGGGATTGGTTGATCAAGAAAAAAATCACCTTTTTTAGCACGCTGGAGGAGACGTTGGGGAGTGGGATGGGCTGATCGCTCTCGCCGACATCTAAGCGACATGGTAGAAATAGGGCGAAAAGGAGAGAGGGGAATACCTTCGAGCATGTTTTTGATGAGCACGCTGCGCTCGACGACTTCTTTGTCCGCATGGAATTGTTCGTTGTCGGAGGTGACGAGGAGGACCATCGTAGCTGTTGAGGTATAAGAGCGCTGGCAAGGAGAATCCGCGTTTATATTCCCAATTGTGGCAGAGCACTGCATGATCCGCTCATACTACCAACAACTACTCAGGAGTCCCTTCTCCCTACTAGGTTCCCCTCTTCACCGTACACCGTATATCCCGCTCACCGTCCTCCAGGCGCAGTCCGCACAGCTACAAAGCGCGCTGGCGGCACCGTTCGCAACCACGGCGGCTCTCCAGGAAAACGTCTCGGTGTCAAAAAATTCTCAGGTAGACCGTCTTGCACGCTCTCTCCTCCGTGCTCACCCACCCAGACCAACATGTCATCCCTGGCAACATAATCGTCCGCCAACGGGGTACCCAGTTCCACCCCGGCCAAAACGTATGCCATCCCTGCACCGTCTTCACCATGCTCACCCGCTCCAGGTCTCCATCGGCCGCGACCACACCATATACGCCACCGTCCCCGGCTACGTTCGCTTCTACAAGCAAAACTGGATGCGCACCGAGCGCAAATTTGTCGGCGTCGTGCTTAACCGTGGGGAAAAGCTTCCGAGGGACGAGGCCTCGTTTGGGCGCAGCCGCTTCTGTGGCCTTGTAAACCTAAAAGCATTCGAGGCAGGCAGTGCTCGCCCGTGAGTTCGTGGTACTTGACTAGTGCTGTGCTTGTTGCCTTCGCTACCCTATCATAAGTAATTACCATTGCTCTTCCCCACCATGTCCTACCAGCTGAGCGTCACGCCTCTCAGGCCGCAAGGTGTGTACAGGTCCACAGTGTAAAATGCTCGAGGTCCGTCCTCAGTTCGTCAGATATTCCTTCCGAGGACACCATCATTGCTCTCGCAAAGGACCTTCTTGGTTCCACCGGGGCATGGAAAAAGGGAAAAACCTTTGCAAAAGGCAGCGTCGTCACTTTGTCCAGGCCAAAGGGTCCCGCAGACGGCGCCCCTTGGCACTGCAGGATCAGCGAACACACAAAGGAGGATGCCACCTTTGACGAGTTCTGGAGCAAGCTGGGAGTCAACAAAGCTGAAAACGAGAAGGAGTCTGGCGTTTCTCCATAATGTCATTCACCTTGATCTCACCGTCCACCAGGTTCATTGGGGCAATCAAGAAAGTCGCGCTGGTGAAACACATATCTGAAACACAGTCAATCTGGACTCTCTACTATACGTTCCCTCCGCCTGTCTCTCCCCGTGTCTTTACTGTGCTCCAGACCATTCATTTGGCCGACTCCTCCCCAAAGTCAGGGTAAGTCTTTATTTCCTATTCAGCCCCTTCAATCTCCCAACCCCAATGTGGACCAGGATAATTGTTTCCATCCCGATCGACCTGTCTGCAGACGAGGAGCTTGCAAAGTTAGAAGAAAGGGGTACCAAAGGAAGATATGTTTCTGTAGAGCGCCTCCTCGAACTACAAGACGGAAAGGTGGAGTGGCGAATGGCCACTTCCAGCACCCCTGGGGGCAGCATACCCTCCTTCATCTCCGAGAGTAGCATGCCTGGCCAAATATCAGCGGTGAGTTTGCTCCCTGTATTCACTCGTACATAATTCACTCGTCTGTAGGATGTTCCCCATTTCCTCAAGTGGTTCCATACTGTGCGAGAAAAGATATAGTAAAGTATCGTCTGACTTTATTCAATCGATCTCGTACGCCCGTAGGTATCCTATGCCAGCTCGAGATATCTCTCCACTACGGGGATGATCAGAGAAATTCATCTTACGAGACGTGTCGCCCTTACCTTCCCAGTTAGTCACTGCCTGGTTCCATAGATGTACTTCGTGCTCTCTCGTTCCACCATAGTGTTCGACAAACTCATCGCCGAAAACCTCGCGAGCAATGCTGCTCGGTCTCATCATCTTCATAGTCGCAGCTTCCAGCGAACGTGGTAACATGACAACTTCCTGTTCAAATTCGTGGATTAGTGTGTCATCAAGCCAACGATGACCAGGGGCTTACCTGTCTCCGAGAAGCATTATCCTGAAAGGCACTCACCGGCGGAATTGTCAATTTCATTTGCTTTTCAATACCTCTGAGGCCCAATTTGAAGATAGCACTGAGGGTAAAGTAAGGGTTCATGTCTGCTCCTGGTACCCGAACTTCAAATCTCGTTGCCGCTGGCGAAACCGAAGGGGGGGATATGATCCGGACGGAACAAGCTCGCGAATCATAACCATATGTAACGGCGTTTGGAGCCCAGAACGCTTCTCCACCGACCAGGCGCTTATACCCGTTAATGGTAGGGACAAGCTGTATTATTTGAGAGAGTGCTCTAATCAACTTGAGAGCGGCATATCGACTTACCATTGGCATCACTAGAAATAAGATATCAGCCATCAACACACCACTCCAAGTCCAGGCTCACCATCTGGTAGTCCATCTAGCAATCCCGCTAAAAATTGCTCTCCGAGTAACGAGATAAACTTGGTGTCTTCAAAAGCAGCGTCTGGCCTCCCACGAGAACCCGAATACGCAAAGACGTTCAACCCAGATGCATCTTGGAGCGAAACGTGAGTATGCCTTTGAGAAGATGAGCGTTCCTATCCAATGTATGTGTTCTTGGGATAGCTCACCCGCTACACCCAGGTAACTGACTACATGTCACAACTCAGGTCCTGCGAGGCTATCAATGGACCACTCACATTTCCCCAAGGCTTTGCCATAAAGCTTGGTGTAACCCCATGTTTCATCCCAATACTCTTCGCCAAAAACTTGAAAAGTACTGCATTATCAGCCATACGAAAAGCTGAAGTGTAGGCCAACGCAGTCTCCAACACTCCTGGGCCAGTTTCGGTGTCTACGATATGTGAGCGCCCGAAATGTTTCTCAAAATCGGATCACTACGTACGGTGTCCCTCTATTTCGATCTGAAACTTGATACTTTCATCAAACAAATCGTTAAAGAACGCTTGGTTCAACTGGGTACGGAGAAGGGAATAGCCATGCACTTCCGACCATTGTTCGTTTAGATCATTAATCTAAGATAAATGAAACAAACTGACTTCCTGGAGTGAGTGGCTGAAGCCCCGTAAACTTCTTCTGAGCCGCAGACTCGGCAGTCTCTGCAGTTGTAAATAAGCATGACGGGCGCATTTCTTGTGATGTATACCTTTGAAGTTGAAGTACTGCTGCTGCGTAAGCACAGCACCCTCGCCGATAGGGAAACTTACCTCGTATTCAACACCTGCAATACACTTCACACCCATTTCCATGGCGCGGTCGCATGTCAAACGGAGGACACCACGAGGGTCAACACATAACGGCTTCAAAGAGACAGGGTCCAAGAACGAGATAAGAAAGAAGGGCACGTTGTTCTCCCATGGAATTCTACGGTAGGTAGAGAGATCCACCTGTGCCAAAACATCCCGGTAACCGTTTTCTCGGTTCGATATTGCAAGTTCACGAGTGTAAACCGTATCATGGATGTCCCAGCCGCTACGAGGAGTTCAACAACACGCCAAGGCATAGCTCGTTGACGAAAGTATTGACTGACAAAATGACACTACAGAATCCAAACCCACCCGAGGATACGGCACTCAGAAATTTGTTCTTTGACTGCAACGAGTCTTTGGTCGATGAGGCTGATGAATTCACTCGCACTCACCATATATTTTCCCCTTAGAACGCCATCGACTGAGCCAAGATAGATATTAAGGATCTCGTCATGCTATGAAGCCGTAAAGTGAATCACCATCTATTCCTATGTACGTGCGAGATTAAACGATTAGTTGATGTTGGGGCCCGGGGCTGCATTGCAACTGAACCCACCTGCCACTTTGATCTTGGAATCATTCTGCAAGATGTCTTTAAGATCGTCGAGCGACTTGGGAACAATTTCATTGTTCGCGATACTATGAGCCATGTGAACAAGACCAGTCGGACTGACAGAGACCGATAAATTTGGACAAGTAGTAGACGAGCGGCTACTCAAATGGTGACTCCGATCATTCAAGTCACCCGCCGAGCCAGTGCAGATACAAATGGGTTTTCGTCATCGCATAACTTTGCCGATCCCTGCACAAGTGTCCTGTCTATCTTGTATTGGACCTCAACAGCTCCTTGCGGGTTCAGGTATGGCTCAATATGACTAGAATCATTTTCTACGCATATCAATGTACAGATGACGGTTCTGTCCGCCTTTATTCCTTGGACACATTCAAAGTCCTCAAAGCGATACGAAGTATAGGTCCCATATCTTCCATTGCATTCCGTCCCCAGCCCACCTCCGCTCCGAGTCACCTTTGGGTTGCGTCCGGCGGACAGGTGAGCACACAGCATTTACCTACCCCAGGTTTCATGTAATGTTGCTTTAGGCGCTTCAGTTTTCGTTGGGTACGGAAAAACTTATCTTGACATCCACGGACGCCTTGCAGACGCTGGACCTAGGTGTGGATGACGACGATGTGCTGAGCGAAGTAAAGTGGCACTCGGGTGTTGAACTATGCATGCTGACAGCCCTGATTAGCTCTCCATAAATGCGAAAGGGACCACGATGGCGTTTTGCACGGATTCAGGCTCGGTAGGAGTCGTTGATCTACAAACCTGCGAAGTCACACGAATGAAGCAATGTCATAATAACGTGAGTGTGTTGCTCACCTGAGACTGATTCTTCACTCTTATTTCCAGGTGTGTGGTTCAGTTCAGTTTGTACCAGGACGTCCTAGTGAACTTGTCAGTGGGGGGTATGATTATGCCTTGCTGCATTTTGACTTTGCACAAAGAAGCGTGCTTTCTCGGGATGACTTGAGTTAATTTTCTAATTTTGTCGTCGCTTTGGTAAATTACTGATTTATACCAACTCTTAGCGGCGGCCCCTCCATCTTCTGGAGTTTCTTTGTCCCCACCGTTCATACTCTGTTTATCGATATCGGCGGGTGGGATAATAGCTGCTGGCACTGCTGACGGGCGCTTGTATATTGGCACTGGCGCGGAAAAATCACCAGAAGCCTCAGATCGGCACAAACGACAACGCAAATGGAAAGGGCTAAAAGCTGATGGCAGAATCATCGCAGATGTAGCAGAGGGTCCTATTGTTGCGCTGTATGTCTATTGCCCACAATTTCATGAAGAGGATTACAATATTGAATCTGCATACAGAACTTTCACCGAGTCGCGAGAGTTGGTGACCTGCACACTACTTGGTAAGGTCACCCAGTATCAAGTTTGCGGGTCAGTCGTAGATGGTACATCACAACTGGAACCCAAATGGACAGGCGAAAGCAAGGACAGCTATAAGGTGAACTCAGTTGTGTTTTCAGGGGAGTCTATAGTCATAGGAGGATTCCGAAAAGATGGAACCGGTGTTATTGAAGTATGGTCTATTTGTTGATAATGGGATATTGTACTAGACTGAAAGATACGATCTTTGGAAGGAAAGGTAAAAAATTATTACTTCTTCTTTTCCTCAAGCTCTGCTATTCGGCGGAGGTAGGAATCCCTTTCATTCTTCAACCTCTCCAAGTATTTCTCATCCGAAATTCGTTGGCCAAATATTGAAAGTATGCGATCGATTGGCGACTCAGTGGCAGAGGGTTCGACTGAAGTTGGTTGGCTTGCCACAGGCGTTGAAAGCTCTCTTGGTAAATTTTGACCGACATCAGCAGAGTTTTGGGCCGTATGTTGAGCTGAAGTGACCGAATCTACGGAAACATTGCGTATTCGGAGGATGTTGAGTTCGTTAAAACACCACTGAAACAGCGTGCACGTAAGTGCACCAGTTGCAAGGCCGGGCATCAAACCACGTCGCCCCCCTAAAGTGATAGATGAGATAGCTAAACAGTAGCCCGAGATAAAATTGACGTACGCTTCCATGTATTGAGGATACCCCCCGCGAGTCCACCACTTATTCCCGAATCAAGCAAGTTAGATGTTCGGATATCAGACCAAGATAGAGAAGTATTCTCTGATTCCGTGTCGCCAACCGAATGAAGTAGCTTTTGTCGACGTGTTTGATATTGTCTTCCTGGGTGCGTCAATACCAGGAGAGGGCTGACTGCATATTCCCGTATGCCTGCCAAAAAGGTCAATAATTCCATCGCAGCATTCTAAATCGGAACGCAACTGAAGAACGTCGCAGCAACAATTCCACTATTCACAGCAGAATAAAGGACAAATTTGCTCGGGGCACCATGCTTTAGGCCACCATAAAGACCGCCAGCCAGCCCGCAAAGAGACGCTGGAATATATGAGATTAGTACACACATTTGGAGCTTATAAGCTGGCACAAGGGACGAACTCGCATGTGATAACGACGCCTTTAAGGACTGTACGTGGTGCTGATGGATCCATGTCTGAGGACATTTAAACTCCGATCAAGTCTTGTGTCGCGGTCACGTGAATTTCACGTGCGACACGTTTGTGTGATCACTCACATCTTCGTCCAATCATGACCAGGGAGCTGCAGTCAAAAGATCTTCAAGAATGCGTGTACGAGATATTTCACTAATCGTCTATATGTTGACTCACCATTTGAACAGAAATCTTATACGAGAAATGACACAGATTATCGACCCTGCTGACGACTACCTTACCATTACTGCCGCCGAGGAGCAGATGAAAGTCAACTATGCTAAAGCTAAAAAAGAGAATGACGAGGCATATGCCAATCTCAAATGTGTGTTCTGCCACCTTATTACCCAATCGTATCTGAGACCGCAACTCGGCAGCACTTTCCCGTTTATTGGACACGGCGCGGAAATCATCTACACGACCACCGAATGTTCCAACGATGGAGCAGCATGCTGCGCGGCTGAATGGACTTGACGCATCGCGTATATCTCTTGCTAAAGCTATACGAGATGCTGAGAACACACTAGCAAGCAAGGAAGCAGAACTTGCTGCGCTGAAGGAGATCATGCGAAAGTTGGAAGAATCTGATCCAGCACAGGACCACCAGCGCGAACTGGATGGTTTGACGTGAGTTTGAGCTGCTTCTGGCTGACAACAAACTCCCAGACCGCTCTCACTTAGGCTTCGTCTCAAGATATTCAAAGGGATGGGGTTTCAGCCCATCTTGGGTGAGGACGGACAGGTAGGGAAAATGCTTATTCGTGAGTGACAATTTCGTATCATCTTTGGCGTTGTAATTCATGTAGCACTTAGGCGGAGAGTCCGGCGATGTTCATTGTGCGACCTCCGATGGGGACGATTTTCAAAGAGCAGAGCATATCTGGAAGTTGGTATCTTCGTGACAGCAATACCAATATATTTTCATTAAATTTCTTCCAATATTCGCTGGTGCACCTGCTACGTATTAGTGGATCTTGAGTGTCTTATCAGGTATATTAAAGTATGGCGGAAAACGAGAATAATATACATTTCTTAAAATCAAGAGGGATCTAAAGTCTAGCTCTCGCGAGGTAGCATGGCATGTACTTCTTGTTTGACAACCCATACTTTCTTGTCTTTCGACTTCTCAGTTATCTCTCGTACTTTGGCTTCGATTGCATTCTTTTTGATTTTGAAGACACGGAACTCTTGGTAAATGCTGTCGACAAGGTAAGTAAAGTTGGGTGTGGCGAGGTCGGCAATCTTTTCGAGCAATGCGCTCAAGTGCGCCTCGGGGAAACTCGTTTTTGGCACCAACGTCACCGTGCGCTTGGAAGCCATCGGAGCTGTTGCCGAAGGTTGGATCGTCCCAGACAGCGATGGATGAACTTCAGGAACCTGTTCTTCTTCAAAAACGGTGGATACGAAGGTGAAAGGATCAATGGGGTATGGTGCATCTGAAACACAGTTCAACTAATTTAGCGAGACGTAAAGCAAAGATACCTACCATTAAGAAGTTGTATGCGATATACATTGAAAGGGTCGTATTGACATTGACCGATGTGCGATTCCCAGAACGGACCTTTCATGAACGGAACTAGTGGTATCACCACTTTTCGCTTCTTCTCAGATCGCTTTTCGATGTTTTCAGCTTTCCGTTTCGGTGGAGGCATTGATAGATCAATAGGTGGAGGAGATATGTCATCCAGGCGCAGAGGTGACCGAATTTCCTCTTCATCATCAACCAACCAGCTGTCCGCATCCGAGTCCGTATCATCAGCATCCGGCTCGTCATCTTCTCCGTCCACTACATCATCCGCATCGCCTGGCCCTTCATCCTCCCATTCCTCCCCACTATCATAGGTATAGTCATGGGCCAATATATCACGGTCGAGTGGTGTACGCGGACCCACTATGCGAGAGTTACGGGTCCATGTTCCATAATACCCGGGGCGTGAGTCGTCGTGGAAGATGAGCACTTTGGCTGGCAAGAGCTGTCGGTTTCCGAGAACGCCAAGTAAATGACGGACTTGTGCCGGATCACCTGCGATTTCCGCATCGCTCAGCAGCGATATGGTATCACGGACACTACGGGGATTATACGTCTTGAGAAAAGATGCCTTGCGTGCTTTGAGACAAACACTCCAACAATTCTGGCGAAGTTCCTCGATAAACTCTTGCAAACTCGTAGGCGAATCGCTTGGCGATGTTGAAACCCCCGGCTCGTGGGATAATATTCCAAAATCTCCAACACCTCTTAGTGAATCATCGTCGATTACGATGGCTTCGTCATGAGTTGTACCGGTCGTCCGATTGCGAGATTTCTTCTTTTTCTCCAAGAACCAGTTAAACGGCGCGAGTTCCGCGTCCTTCTTCAACACAAATGGCCTGAAAGCCCTTTGGAAGTCATTCTCCACGGAAGGACCGGTAGAGACACTCGAGTCTTTGGTCAACGAGCTCTGAACGGAGGGTTTGACTTTCCCAAAGAAATTAGCCATGATCGAGCGGGATCTATCCTGAGCTTCCTTTTGTCTCTTTTCTTTCTCTGCTCTTGCGACTCTTTGCTCCTCTTTATCTTTGATCTACGACAACAATTGAATACTGAAAAATTCGAATAACAGAACAGTAACACACCTTGGCAACCTTTTCCGGATCTGGAGCCTTCTTCATACGCCCTTTCGGTGCAAGGTTCTCAGAGTGCTAAAGTAGTATAAGACTTATACTCAACCCGCGTTCCAGAGGACAACAATACTCAAGAAACTCACCACCTCACCATCCGCCGGGCCAGGATATTCGTTTACTACATGATCCATTGAGAAAGATTCTTTGTTAGCTGCGGTGATCGTTTCCGTTTCAGATTTGTTGACGTCCTTCGCAGGGAGCTTAGCGACGTTCTTTGGATCGAGAATGACAGCTTGTTCGGCTTGTGAAAGGCTCTCAAAGGCTGCACGCAAGTCTGCACTAGCCTATTTATAGTCAGAAAGTTCACTTGGGGTATACGGGAATACTGTAGCGTACCTGAACACGTTCTGCCTGTCTCGCATCAGTACTGTCTCTTGCAGACTTTGGTAGCCATTCCTTGTAAGCATCCTGCACTTCCCACCGCCAAACACAAAGCGCTGCAGGAAGTTTCTCGCCACTCGGAGTATGTAGACCATAGTTAATCCTGGTCATCACTGTCTTAATCGTATGCTCTACGACTGGAAGGGGAAGAATTGATTCGAGGCTCAGACGGTGAGTGTCCTCGCCTCCACTTGGGCCAAGTAAAATTGAACGGATCTGTTTGGCCAAAGGAACGGCAGCCTTGTCACTAGTTTGGGTTGGCAGCATTCATGGAAATGTAAGATCAGAGGCATACCTCTCTTGTGCTAGTTTAACTATGATGGGTTTGTGTTCATCGGGTATGCTGGTCAGGGGTTGGTCTTGGCTCTGGACACGCGAGTTCAGCATCTCACGAAATTTTACGACCTCTGGACGGCACATCAACGCGAGGATAAAACTACATATCATGCCTACCTTGCATGGTTTCCGATGCCTTCTCGAAGGAAATTGGCTTTTGTTTAAAGATGACCTTTCCCTTCTTCAGCTCGGCAATGGGGTTTTTCGGTGCTACTGCGACGACGGTTAGTAGCGACAGACGACGCGCTGTGGGGTCGATACATACTGGACGATGTACCCGGGGTAGAAATGGCTAATACACGTTCCTCTGTGAGCTGTACACGCTCCTTTTGGATTCACTCACCGACATTGGAGGAGGGTAACGCCATGATGACCGACGTGAAGAAAGCGTGCTTGGGTCGCGTCCACTCAGTCGCGATAGGCTGGTGGGAATAAATTTGTCAGACGCGACATTGGGTCACGCGTTACCGACGCGTCTCTAACCGCGATCAAGACATTGCGATGGCTTTCTTTCAACCTCAGCAAAACAAGCCAGCTGCCCAAGTAAAACAAACAGTAGCACCAGCATTGCAGCCTTGGGTAGAAAAATAGTGAGCACACTTCTTAACGTGATTACTGATCCGACAACTTCATCGCCGACAGCCGTCCAAGGACAATAGATGAAATCTCTGCCCAAGAGCACACAGTGACAGTATTACGCAAGGCACTGTCCTCTACTAACGTCGGTCTTTTTCATTCACTGCTTTGTCGCGTTGATCATTTTCGCAGCTTCCTCATATGTTGTTCTATGGCCCTCCGGGGACAGGAAAGACATCTACGATTCTAGCATTATCACGACAGCTTTTCGGGTGCGTAGTTTGTTTTATTAACTCTCATAGATTGTACGATTATTTACCGTCTTTTTTATATATTTATTTTCAGTCCAGACAACTTTCGAGAGCGGGTACTTGAACTAAATGCTTCAGACGAGCGAGGTATTTCCATTGTCAGAGAGAAAATAAAGGCATTTGCCCGACAAACGCCGAGGGCACAAAAAATTGCCTCGGATGGCACCTCGTACCCATGTCCACCTTACAAGATTGTCATTCTTGACGAGGCCGATTCAATGACTCAAGATGCTCAAGGCGCTTTGCGACGTATCATGGAGACATATGCGCGAATAACTCGTTTCTGTCTCGTTTGCAACTATGTCACTCGGTCAGTATAGTCCAGTCCACCTTCCTTCCTGGCACCTTTCGAGACCATATCATTCAGCATCATTGACCCACTGGCTTCGCGCTGTTCCAAGTTTCGATTCACTCCCCTTGACTCCTCATCGACATCGACCCGACTCATGCAAATTGCCACCGCGGAAGGTGTCGACATCGCTCCTGAAGTCATAACAGCACTCATAGACACTTCCAATGGTGACCTTCGCCGATCAATCACATACCTACAGTCTGCATCTCGACTGTCTGCATCGACAAACCCCCCGGCGCCAATCACCCCACGAGACATCGAAGAAATTGCGGGAGTGGTCCCAAAGACTATCGTGAATGACTTTGCGCGAACACTTGGAATTGATATCGAGCACAACATGGAAATAGACGAGGATCCAGCAAATCAAAGGCAAGAAAGCGAAAGCTTCGAATCTATCCGGAAGAAAGTCAAGTTTTTGATGCGGGAAGGCTATTCTGCTTCACAGTTACTGGTCCAGGTCAGCAGCTCGGTTGGGTTGGGTTGTATATTACTCACCAACGAACCAGTTGCACGACCAAATCATTGTTCATCCAACGTTACCCGCTAGTCAAAAGGCAAAGTGCGCGATAGTAATTGCTGACACTGACAAAGCACTTTGTGATGGTGCGGACGAAGAACTATGGACACTGGAAGTCGCCCTGCAAATTCACAAGGCTTTGACATCATAGATACCATAGATTACTTTGTGCTCGCTCTCGATATGTTTACTCTATTGTCTCTTTATTGGTCCTCCTTTGTTCCAAGGCATGCAGCGAGAAAAATTATTGATTCATATCATGCACGCAAAAACATGAGGAACAACAGACGCAGGGTGACAAGCGAACAATGCACTCCTTTGCAATCATATAAACTTTTATCGAATGCCTGCCGTTGCCTTTTGGAGAGCTCGCTTAATGCTTAGTTCTGCCTTTCTAAGCTCATCACCTGTGGAATCCTCGATCTCGAGCTTCTCCAGTGCACGGGCAAGCTCAGCCTCGACCTGCGCCTTGGCTCCACGCTTGAGCTTCATACCGATCTCCGGTGAAGTAATGGTCCCTTCGACCTGGTGAACATATGCCTCGAGGTTGGACTTGGCTTCGTGACGCGAGGAGAATTCCTTGTCGGCTTGTTTGTATTGCTCAGCGTCCTTGATCATTTGATCAATCTCAGCAGCGGACAAGCGTCCGACCGAATTTGTGATGCCTGAGAAAGGACTAAGTACGACCGCAGAAAAACGCTCGCGGACATACTGATAGATGCTTTACGACCAGATGCACGATCCTGAGCTGATACTTTGAGGAGACCATTGGCATCAACCTCAAAAGTGGTCACTAGTTCAGCTTGACCACGGGGCATAGGGGGGATGCCAGTGAGCTCGAATTCGCCGAGCAACCGGTTGTCGCGGCATTGGGTACGCTCACCCTCATAACTAAAAAAAAGAAGCATAAATGTTCAATTCCCACGATACCATAAGCACGAAAGCTTACACCGGGAAAGTGACAGTGGTCTGATTGTCCTCAACAGTGGTGAACGTCCGCGACTTGTTGGTGGGAATGGGAGTATTCCGAGGAACGACAACTCCGAAAACATCACCTTGCATGGCAACACCAAGTGATAGAGGTGCGACATCAAGCAGAAGAAGATCGGCAGTTTTGTCAGAAGTCTGGCCAGTGAGGACAGCAGCTTGGACAGCAGCTCCGTAGGCAACGGCTTCATCAGGATTGATCGACTTGTTCAACTGACGGCCGCCGAAATACTCGGAAACAAGAGACTGAATTTTTGGGATACGGGTTGAACCACCGACAAGAACGATGTCATCAACTTTTTCACGAGGCATCTTGGAATCTTTGAGGACTTTCTCAACAGGCTCAAGAGTGGATTTGAACAAAACAGCGTTAATTTCCTCGAAACGAGCACGAGTTATGTTGGCAGAGAAGTCTTCCCCCTTTAAAAGCTTTCATGAGATGGAAGTCCAATAAAATACGTGGGATGCAACAGACCTGATACAAAGAGTCTACCTCTACGGTTGTTTGAGTGACACTTGATAAAGTACGTTTGGCACGCTCGCAAGCACTTCTCAGGCGTCGGAGAGCACGCGGATCCTCGGATATATCGTGCTTCGTCTTGCGTTTGAACTCGTTTTTGAAATGCTCCAGGAGTGCATTATCGAAGTCTTCGCCACCCAAGTGAGTGTCACCAGCCGTGGCTTTCACAGCGAAAACACCACCGCTGATATTGAGAAGAGACACATCAAAAGTTCCACCACCAAGATCAAAAATGAGCACGTTCTTCTCAGCTTTTGATTGGCGATCGAGACCGTAAGCAATGGCTGCTGCAGTAGGCTCATTGATTATGCGGAGAACGTCGAGACCAGCAATAGCGCCAGCATCTTTGGTAGCTAACCGTTGGGAATCGTTGAAGTAGGCCGGAACACTACAGGAATATGTTTTTAAAAAAAGAAAGAATTTTATTTTCAGCTCACGTGACGACAGCCTTCTTCACGGTCTTGCCGAGTTTAGCCTCTGAGATTTCCTTCATTTTGGTTAAGACCATTGATGAGATCTCCTGAGGCGTAAATGTTTTTTCCTCCCCGAGGTAGTTGACCTTAATCAAAGGGGAGCCCTCTTTTTCAACCACCTCGAATGGCCAGTGGGCGATATCCTAGAAATCGATGGGTATGGATGCCATCGAAGAACGCGGGAGATACAATTACCTTCTTGACGTCAGGATCGCTAGCGAGATGATAAGAGTTCGTGCCATGCGTAATTCTGTATGCGACTCACTCATAACGACGGCCAATGAGACGCTTAGCATCGAAGACGGTGTTGCGCGGGTTCATGGCCGCTTGATTCTTGGCGGCATCGCCAATGAGACGCTCCTCGGATGAAAAGGCGACGTATGACGGTGTGGTCCTGTTGCCCTCTGTAACTCAAGATTCACATTATGGCTCAAGGGTAGTTTGGAGATGAATGCTCACGATCGTTGGCAATGATTTCGACCCGATCATTTTGCCAAACACCGACGCATCTGTAGATGTATGAGGGCAGTCCGAGGATCAAGGATGGATACACATACGAGTAGGTGGTGCCGAGATCGATGCCAACAGCGCCGTCGAAAGCGTCGTCTTCCATTTTTTTTTAGTTTTTTGGGCAGATGGTGGTGAACAACAAGATGCAATGAAGAAAAAAAAAATCGATAGCGCTGAGGTAAGCTTATGGTAGAAATTGTGCACCGCCACTTGTCCATATATTTCTGACCATGGCGTTGAGGTCGGCGTCGAGATGTCTGCCGAGGCTCCTCAGGACGATGCACACGGCCCCTGGGGGTGAAATGAGTTTGCAGTCTCAGGACGACTGGCAACTCATGCAGGAGAACAGAGCCCGCTTTAAGCTTCTCTGTGCGTAGTTTTCTCTGCCGATGCCTCTTGACGCTCAGTATCACCGCAGTTGACTTGTTCAACGAACACGGCTCGACCCAGACCCGCGAAAATACCTACCAGCCTCATCATGCATATACCCGCGAAGTCGGCCCTTCGCAAGTCACTCTATCCGCTCTCATTGCAGCCGGCGCGCACCTCGGTCACACAAGATCACTCATGAACCCAAACTTTCTCCCATACGCCTTCGGCGTTCGTGCCGGCCTCACTGTCATTGACTTGGACCAGACCATTCCGCTGTTGCGCCGAGCCGCTAATGTCGTCAGTGCGATAGCCCAGCGTGGGGGCACCATACTCTTCGTTGGCACACGTCCGGACCTCCGAGATATTGTTCGTGATGCAGCGAGCAAACTAGGAGAGCAAGGTTACTACGTCGGAGAGCGATGGTTGCCTGGAATCCTCACAAACAGAAAGCAGCTTTTCCCATCCACAAGTCACAAATATCACATTACCCCTGACGCTGTCGTCTTCCTCAATCCCTTGGCTAACATGAACGCGATACGTGAATGCGCTCTACAGCACATTCCAACCGTCGGTGTCGTCGATTCCAACGCCGATCCTCGTATCGTCATGTACCCAATCCCCGCCAACGACGAAAGCACGCGCACTGCCCGTTTAGTATCCGGTGTACTTAGTGTCGCTGGAAGAGAAGGTATTGTTTCCCGGCAAGGGGAAGAAAAAGAGTCGGAGCGTCAAAGAGACCGGATGATGATCTTAGAAAAGCTCTCAGGTCCAGAAATATGAATGTAACTGTGTACCATTCATGTCATTTCTATCTAGATCTCGTCTGCTCTGCTTGCCTGTCAAACCAATATTCTAAACAGCTTTAGTATGTGATTGAGCTAGAACATCGCCGCACTTACGTTCCGCACCAGCTAGGGCTCTGAGATTTCCACCTAGTTTGTTAATGGTTTCCGTGTACTCGTCTGCCTCCACGCTGTCAAACACAATGCCACCTCCAGCCTGAAGGTAGGCAACGCCATTTTTAAATGCCATCGTTCGAATAGCAATGCAGGTATCCATAGCATCATCTGCAAAATCGAATCGACCCACAGCTCCAGCATAAATTCCCCGTTTTTCCCGTTCCAAATCCGATACAATTTCGATTGCCTTGATCTTGGGTGCGCCGGAAACAGTTCCCGCAGGAAAAATGGAGCGAAAAGCATCAAATCTGTCAATGATTCAAGTTCGTTTCCTATTCCCTCGTTCCACCTCGTTCTCACCTGTTCTGGCCATCTCGCAACATTCCAGAGACTTGTGAGGTCAAATGAATAACATGACTGAATTTTTGAATCTGCATGAGATGGTCGACCTTGACGGATTCTGGTTTGCATACACGATTGACGTCGTTGCGTGCGAGATCGACAAGCATGATATGTTCTGCTTTGTCTTTCTCCGATGCGGCCAATTGCTCCGACAGTAACTTGTCCTCTATGCTGTCGTAAATTCAAACGTGTTCAAACAAAAATCACGAGAACAAACCATCAGTTGTCCGACCTCTTTTCGTGGTACCTGCAATAGCATGGTTGTATACCTTATTGGACTCTACTTTGCAGAGCGTCTCTGGGCTAGCACCAACGACCTGGAGCTCTCCGCAATCCAAGTAAAACATGTACGGACTCGGGTTTACTTGACGAAGGTGCCGATACGCATTGAATGGGTGAAGGTCAGTAGGTCGAGTAAGTCTTTGGGATGGGACGGCCTGGATGATGTCACCCGCCACGATGTGTTCTTTTAGCCGGGTCACAAAACCTTCGTAACCCTCTTTTCCAACATTTGACACGGCCTCGTTTCCAAGTCGAATGGGGACTTGGGGGACTTCTGGGGTGGTGGATGACAAAAGGGCTTTGGCAAGCCGGCGCACTTTGGACTGTGCGGCTGCATAGGCAAAGGACAAACTTGACGTTCCTGCATCCTTTGGATAGAAGACATGCGATACGACCTTGATCACTTGGAAAAGGTGGTCATATATGAGCAACGTATCCGCGATCATGAAGAGGGATTCCGGAATACCAACGGGGTCCTTGAGGCCCCGAGCCGTCTTTGGTTCGAAATAGCGGATGCAATCGTATGCAACATAGCCTATAGCACCACCGGTGAAGGTCATGATTTCGGGGACCTTGATATATTGGTACGCGGAAAGTTCCTTCTGGAGGGCGACCATGGGATCCCCTGTGATCTCTTCGTCGGGACCAGTCTTGATGATCTTTATCGGATCTGCAGAAAGCCAGTTGACCTTTGAGTGCGCGCTGAGAGATGGAACGTACCAGCGCCAATGAAGCTGTATCTGGCAATGTTCTCCCCTGCGATGACAGATTCGAGGAGAAAGCTGTACTTGGAATCCTTTGCGATGCGGAGATACGCCATGCATGGCGTGATGAGGTCTGCAGGGAGCTGGGTGAAGATGGGTATGCAGTTGCCTCGTTTCTCCCGGATGATGAGCTGCTCCACGGTTTGGAGGGGCGGGTAGGTGACCAGCTTCTGTACGAGGGCGTAAGACGAGGGCGGCGACACGGAGTGCAATGCGACTTACCTGGGGATCCATCGGGGTAGGAGGGAGTTAAGGGAGAGCGACCCGTGAAGCCAGTGGGATCGGCGTTTATATATGAAACAAACATGGTCATCCCTTGTGGTTATATCCATCGTCGCCCAGCCTTCTATGCCCGCTCGGCGCTGAGGTGCAGTGTATAGTGAAACCCTAGCCAGAAACGTGCAACATCAATTGAGCGGCTTATCATATGTACGCCAGCTGGCTGCGCTATACCGACATAGGCAAGTCTACTACACCCTTCCGAAGCTTACGACTCCATTTTTCCCAGATATGATCACACCAACGTTCTCCTGCGATCAAACCGATGACACGGTCATTGTATCTCTCTATTGTCCATCTGTCAGGGTACGTTCTCGGTGTATAATGCCACCTCCGTGCGCTGCATGGCTGTGTCTTTTCCAAAGGCGTCCGACGTCGAAATAAATGTCGACGGCACACTGTTGATCGTCCACATCAACCCTTACTTTCTTCGCTTGCACTTTCCTCACGCAGTACTTGAGGACGACGCCTCGACTGCACTTTATGATCCAAGCACAGGGTATTTGACCGTCACTTTAGCCAAGGCCGTCAAAGGCCAAACTTTTCCGGACCTAGATTTGCTGGCCAAATTGTTGGCCCCTCGGTCATCACGACCTCCAGCCACGCCATCAATCGAAGTTCTCGAATCTCCATCAGAAAAAGACGGCACTGATGAATTGTTGCACCGAGCGGCACGATTGACACTGGAGGAGAGGGATGAATTTGTACAAGGTGCCACGGTCTAATTGAATGGCATATCCCAGCTGACCGCCCATCTTTAGCCGCACAAAATGACTGGCAGCTGCCTCAGGCGGTCCCAGAGTCATCAGCGGAGCTCCACCCGTCCGGAAAATGTTATGGTTTCCTGGATAAGTATACCGGTTATTTCATGCACGTCGCACACACCGAGAACGAAGTCAACGAGTTGGGCGTTAACGCAGAAACCTGTGATCTTGATGACAGACGAAATCTTCGAATTAAACATGAAAATGCAAAGTGGGATGAAGAACATTATATGTTGGTTCATTCACATGTCTCATCGCTGAACCAAATCTTACGGTTATATAGGGCCGACTACGCGGACGACGAATATGTCCAAGAGCTCATCGCGTGGGAAGACCCTGCAAACGGCAGGGAGATCGTGTACACGGAAGTTGAAAAAATGGAAATGCTTCGCCTTCCACACAGGGAGTGTACGTTATGCTTTCATAAACCAACGATGGGATGAACGCCACTGTCAGATATCGCGAACAATGTTCAAGAACGGAACCTCTACTTGACACTTGTCACCCTCCTATTTGCTTATGCCTACGATAAACGAACCTCTCTTAACGATCCAACACCAGAGAGTGCGTGGACGATTTGTTCACTAGTGCCCGTATTCTCGGCACTCGACCCGCCTCCATATGCACGCGCGACTCCGGACATGCCGGAAGCCCACGGATTGGTACTCACCGATGCAGAACTGATACCGACCCTGGCTACCTCGTACAGACGCAGTCTTTGCTTTCCATTGCATCGCTCGTTTCAGCTGTCAGAGGCGTGTCGAAGGGACGTCGCCTCCTACATAGCACAAGGCAAAAGAATGTTGACGAGATGTTTGCTGGAGATGAAAAGAATATTGGATCACCACGAGGTGTACTATGTCTATAGCAGGATCTGGCTGGACGATTTCTGTGTATGGATTCAGACTTGTGCAAGGTAAGCATGGTCCCATTCAATGCCATATCACAAGCCTCGACGGGATTTATAGTGATAGCGTGCTGGAAGAATTGGCTAGCACAGCGGCCACAATAGCCGTGCCGAAGAGTGTGATTGGATGGGAGCTCGAGCAACTGGAAGAAGCGGTCCAGCTCGCGGCCTGTGGAACGAGTGATAGTGACGACGAATCGACCGAGTGACTGCGGAAGGTCAACTGGAGGTGTTGAACGCGAATTTCAATTTCATGTTTTTGATCGATATCATACCGCTGATTGACATATCGCTTCAATGAGCCACGCAAATTCCGCGCGCGAAATTCATACATAAAGAACGAAATGAGATCCACGTCGGCACTAGTCGGTCGGTTAAAACGGCACAAGACACGATGCATGCATCGATGTCATTGCTCCAAAGTGTCTCCTTTTAGGTTCGCCCTTCGCACGACGAAGCGAACAAGCTCCAAATTCCTTGTCGCCGGGTATTCTGCCGATGGGAGCCGCAGCTCAGCCTGACTTGAATATCGCTTGGGGTCCTACTTCTCGTCGTGAGGCATACAGCCATGCCAGTGCCACCTTCGTTGATGCACGATACGCCGGCTCCGTCACGCTACACCGAAAAGCGGAGAAAGTTATGTACATGTTACTATTAGTGCTGCCATGTTACATAAATAAATCAAAAAAATGCGGTAACCTCATGTCTACGTGTGATCAAAGCCGAGCCCATTTCACACTATTCTGCGCACGGGAACTCGAGTTGTGATGAACACACATGTCACTCCTCCGCGGTTCTGACATGCTCATTTGCTGGCAGCACGTCGAAACCACTCTGGCCAAGGTCGGCAGGCAAGATCGCCGATTCGTCTAATGCCGACTCGGGAGCAGTGAGAAGCGCTTCCCCTTCCTCTGCTCCGGTCACCGGCGCTGTAGGTGTGGCGGGTGGACGGAGGAATGAGGGCGGCTGAACCAAATTGTTGAATAAGAACTACACGTTCCCCGTGAGTAACAGCATGTCGAAAATAACTGATCAACGCACCGTTCCATAGCTGATCAAGGAGGATGAGCAAAGGAGATTTCGAGCAGCAGTTAACTACTTACACCAGCAAAGAAAAGCCAAGGATCTGGACAAGCGATATGGGGAACAAAAGTTGCTCCCAACCCAGGGCAAGACTAATCAGCCAGATGGAGAGAGTTCTGCAAGTATCAGTTAAACTTCTAGCTGTAGCGCTAACATGCCTGGTGACGCTTAGGCCAAAGTAGTTGAAGAGAGCGATACTGATGGCGATGACCATGCCAGACCAAAGGACACTCGGGGTATTGATCATTTGGTACCACCCTCTCGGAAGGTCAAAAAAGGGAGAGCGAGAAGACACGGAAGGTTGGGCCATGAATGGGACGAGCAGCAAGATTGTGAGAGCGCCAAATAAGCCTTCGTAGCCCACGGCGACAAGAGGAGGAACACTCCAGCGGGTCATGATCTTTTCCTCAACCACGAACTGCGTTGCGGTACTGCGAGGTTGATGAAGAATTGGCAAACAAAGGCAGTAAAGATATCTTACAAGATTTGGGCAAACAATATGAAAAAGACGCCTGTTAAGGAGATCAGTGAAAGACGGGAGAGCATAGCAAATGATGGCACCGATGAGAGCCATGGCGATGTCGACCTGATCTATGGGATCGGGGGTGGAGCCGGTGACGTGAGCGGTAAACAGGTTTACAGCATCCTTGGCGGAGTCCTTGATCAGAGAACCACTGTAGCCGACGAGGGAGACACCGGCCATGACCGTGAGGAGGGATATCCATCTAGGGAGGATAAGGAATGGGGAGTGGGGAGAAGAAAAGAGGCAAACTGGTATAACCAAAGATGGCGACGGAGGAAGATCACGCTAAGAATGCCGACAAAAAGAACGAGGGCGCCACGGGTCATTTGAAAAATGGAGACAGGAGTGTATAAAAGGCCGATATTCATGAGCTGCAGGAGAAGGGAGGAAAGATGAGCGAGGAATGATTGTGATGGAAGAAGGACGGACCGTGGTGCCGGTGAGATCACATGCGGCAGGTAACCATAAGAGGAGGATCTTCCATCCTGTTAGCTGCTGCTGGGAAGGCTTGTCGTCGAAGTTGTCGTCCTGGTCTGGTTCGGAGGGAAGAAAGACGGGCGGAGGAGTTTGCCTCGTGCGGAGCCACGTGTAGAGGACGGGGAGGAAGCCTAGGAAGCGGATGAGGAGAAGACATAAATGGAGGAGCCAAACACGGACAAAGCATCTCGCCGACTAGCACTTAGGTCAGCGAGAGGGCAGACGGTAAGGAGAGACACGGACGGAACATCTGGAGCGTCTGCCAGACAGGCTGCTCGTAGAGGACGTGGTTTCGGGGGTCCGGGTCGGCACAGTTCTCGACGCACTGCATGTCCTGCGGGGGGGATGAGGGTCGGGTACACGGTGCAGTGTGGGGTACTACTGGCCTGCCACTTGCTCCAGAGGGAGTTGCTGGAGCCCTGGTGGGTGTCAGCACGTTCCGAGATGGAGTGGGAACACGCACGGTGATGATCATGCCGGCGAGGAGGACGGGGATGTACAGCGACGAGCGTGTCATGATGGCGCGCAAGAGGAGAGAGGGAGCTGAGTGCCGCAGTCACATGTAACGATCCACGTGACGTGGGGAATTAATTACATAATTTAGATCTCAGATTTGAATGGGGGTCACCGATCATGGTGTGCTTCTCGCCGACTTCCATTTCGGGCGAGAGTGTCGTCGTTATTTATCGCGTCTGCGGCGCTTCTCTTCCCTCCCTCTGTCCGTCTCTGCTCGTCTCGCGTCCTTCTCCTCGTCGTCCCCGCCCTCCTCCTCATCGCCCGACACGACGGCCACACATGGTCAAGCTGTCACTCGTCTCCCCAAAAGGCAACCAAGGTGTCCGCGACTTCCCGTACCATGGCTACCTCGGCTTAACTCCACTCCGCTTCGAAGGTCGTGCGTACTCCTCTCACTTCTCTGCGTGCCCCTCCACTCGTCCTCGTTACCCCAGTCGTCCGCACCCAGATCGAGCAGGATGGAAAGCCCCTCCTTGCAAGGGACATAATCCTTGCCGTCCGTTGCTACGAGTCCCGCCAGTCTCGCTTGGGAACCGTCCAATCAAACGTCCTCTATCACCACTCCATCACCCTCTGGCAGAAGCCCGACGCTCTCGATTGGTCCGAGGTCCGCGATGCCGAATACCCCTTTCGCTTCTCCATACCCTCCCACATCACCGCTCCCAGCTCCGCCCTCTACTCCCAAGAGTACCGAATATACTGGCGCATCGAAGCAGGCATGTACTTCTCTCTTTACTCCCCCATATCCCTTCTCACCTCCCTATAGTTCTCAACCACATTCCCATTCCCGCTGTTGGCACCCGCCAAGTCAAACACTTTGAGCTACCCCTTGTCCGTTACGATGCCCCACCCTGTCTCTCTCCTCCGACACCCCTCACACCGTCCTCTCCCTCCTACATGACCTTGTCCAGGCCTAAATCCCGTGGCCCCCTCCTCCGCTATTGTATTGTCCTACCACCTAATCCAATTGGCCCCCTTGATCTCGTCTCTGTACAGCTCATCGTACAACCCCTTGACTCCTCTCTATCGATTCGCAACGCGTCTGCTCTTGTCGAGCGACGAATACGTTTCAGTGACTTGCGTCTCACCCCTCCCGAATCCCCTCCCGGTTCTCGATTATCCTCACATTTTCCCCCCAATGCCACACTCTCCCCTAATCATGCTCAAGATAGCAGTCCCTCTTACTCTGCGAGTAGCGCCTCTTCCTCACAAGACCTGCTCCATCCTGCTCCATCCATACACTCAGGTGATTCTTCCCGACCATTGTTGCACCAACGTGAATACACAACAGACGACCCCGTCTCTTTTGGTGGTCGAGAGATCATCCATATAATTGCCCACGCTGAATCACCCGGACGCTTTTCTAGAGATTCGTCCGGCGTGTGGCGGCATACTCTCACGTTTTCATGGCCGGCCACCAAATCCAATAGTCGATGGGCAGTCGGGGAATCTGTCCAAACTGCCCTTGCGAGTGTCAAATTCTTTCTTCGTATCAAGGTGAAACCTTCCGTCCCTTTCATCACCGCTTGTTCTAAACAACCCCTAGTTGATTGTCTCCTCCCTGACCAGTTCTGCGGAAACCGTGGAACTCGAAGACAAGGAGCTTGTCATGGTACCCATTAACGATCTACAAAGGCGGCTTGCATTATCCCGATACACTGGGTCCGACAATACCGCATCCGGACGTTCGAAATCAAAGTCTCCTCGACATATGAAATCAGATTGTCCACCGGAACAACTTCCATCACCCCCTCGTAGTCCTCGCCAGACTCTTGTTTTGGAGGAGCCCGGCAGTATTGCGAGATCTTCTTTTCCTGTTACACACAACCACAAGATTTCGGCAGCTTCGGCTCCTTATCCTGGAGCGAACAGCGGCAAATTCAAAGTCTCGAGGCGGCCACATACTTCCGCTGGACCCCGAGACAGGCCTGGAGGGCTTGACACACGAACGTACGAAAACTTGCAAAATCAAAGAAACCGATTGTCAGTCCATCCACGACCAGAAACTGCCCAGCCGACACGCTTTCCAAAATCAGCTCCAAGTACTCGTAGCTTCTTTCGCCAAAGATCGACCGAACCGCCACGTTTGGGATCAAGCTCCAGCATGAGTTCTGGGGGGCACTTGACTGTCGAGAGCTCGCAGCACCACTCGCACGGCAGCCTTTTGTTTGAAAAGGTAAACTTTTCGGACGTGCAAGCGTGGGAGCAGGAACTGGCCCGCATAGAATCTGCGAGCCGGAAGAGTAGCGCAGACATGCTGGGGTTGTTGTCCCAACGCAAGAAAGCCAGCGTAGAACAGCCCATGTCCACGTATCTACATACGGAAGGATGACATATTCTTTAGTCGTTTTCAGTGTATCCTTGCACTACGTTACATTTTGCCTCTATCATATATATTACTCCTGCTGTAAAGCCTACGACGACTCGCTCGTGCGATCAGCACAGCATGGCATTTGAACTTGTCGTTGGTGTCGTACATATTTCTCACCAATACTTCACCCTTGCGCGCCAAAAATGAGTTTTCCGTGGTTTAGGCTGACGCTGGCCGCGAGTGGTTGTCAGTCTATTCAACCCCGTTGTCGTTGCGAGCACTGACTTTGTGTCCACCTGACATCAAACAGTGATGGGCATGGGATATCTCGTTATGCGGGGTGAGTGCTTATGTCGTCCTTCCGGGTTTGTCCAGACTTTTATATGGCCATACTCGTCTGCATAGCTACCGTGCCAACTCCAGAGCAGACATACGCCGTGAGTGGATCTTTTGACATATTCATGTCGGGAAGAGCAGTATTGAGTCCAACGTTGGCGTGTAGGCACTCGCCCCTGATCTCAGACGCAAGGTAGACGCAAATCGAGCCGCCCGCGTGGCTCAAGAGCGGGTCTTGAAGCAGCAGATCGAGGCTCAGGTGAGTCCTCCGTTCCTTCTTGCGTCGTTTTAAGAGTGAACAAGCGCCGCACTCAGGCAAGGGATTCAGAAGCTGGAAAACTTGTATCATCGTGATAAGGGCGGATCCGCAGAAGTGAACGGGGGCATTATTGTGGCCTTCGTATTTCCTTCCATCGTGCTCTTTGCTGCATGCTTCAATGCTTGGTCCAAAATACATTTCCCTTTTTCGTGACGCTATGCAGTGTCGGATCCGGTTTAACTGATGATGCGCTGACTTCGTGACTACGGAACGGTCATTACGGCGGAACTTTGATCGATGTGCTAGTGAGGGTATATTGTCCAGGTCAAATAATTAGCAAAGGTGTTTCGGATCACGGTGGACGGAGAGATGCATTAAATAGTATGCACAGGAATCAGGGCCACACGGGGCCGTACCAACGGGTGTGTTAAGAACCTTCTGAGCGCGGATTGTTGTAATTTTGTTACACTAAATCAGTGACTCGTTGACTCCGTTTCGGAGAAAGGTGTGTATTGTCATGTCATTCCAGCAAAAATAAAAAACGACACTAAAAATGAATTGGCTCTGATAAATCTATGGATCGGATTGATTGCTGAGCAAACTGTCCATGCCTTTCGAGTATGATGTGTGCCCCTACGTCTATATATCAGTGTACAGTTTAGCCGCGCAAGAGCACGGATGACATGACTGTAATCGGCGAATCCATCCATGAAGTCGAGCCGAACTGAGATGTCAAGGATGTTCTGAAGTATCCATGTCAGACATTAAAGATGAGAGTGGGATACATGATGTCATTATGGCTCCCTCTGATAGGGCCCTGTCCATGAGTAATTGTGTTGCACGGGGAGCGGGATTGTTGATCGTTACTGTGGATGCATGGGCAGCATATGCTTCGTCGCTACCAATGGGGGTTGGTGTATCTCTCATGAGCGTGAATTGACAGGCGGATCGTTCGTTACTGTGGGAGATGTCGTTCAAGTCGTCAACGGTAGTCTCATGAGGAGATGAAGAGGTTGTTTGACCTGACACTGGTGTCGGTGAGCGACTGTGAGCTGAAGCACCGGCGGAGGGATCATCAGCCGAGGAGCTTTGTGGAGGTGCTAGAGCACCACCTGACGGAGCAGATTCATCAGCCCCGAGTGTCGCAGTTGATGCGCCAGCAGTAGCTTGATCTGTTGCACCCTCGCGGCGGGCCCTCTCTTCTTCCCTTCTTTGCTGTGCTTCGTGTTCGAGAAGGGAGAGACGCATGGCCTCCATGACCATGAGCTAGAAAAGGGTGAACATGAGTGAAGAGAAGATAGATGCGAAATCACCTCTTCCAAGTCTTGCCCACCTAAGCCCATTTGTCCGAGGAGTTGGCTAAGGTCGGTCTGACCGTTTGTCCTCTGCCCACGGCGCCGTCGACTTCCGGTAGTACTACCAGGGGAACCACTTTCGCCCTCGGCGCTGTCTGCGCCCTCCGACGAAGGAAGGGTGTGAACGCGACCGCTAGTAACACCGACGGGTATGAGTCTATCTCCAACCTGCCTCATAATGATTCTTCTGTTTGCACGACGCGTCACAGCCGCACGGACGGCGGCAAGCTTAGCCTCCCAGTCGGGGCGGATTTGGTCTTTGGTTGGGGCGGAATAAGAGCGGAGAAAGACACGGAAGAGGAATAACCCACCTGTTGTGACGACTTCAGGACTATCATGACCGAAGCTCTTTCGACGACGTTTGTGGGTGTTGGAAGGACCAGGGGCGCTCTGCTGTGACCGGATAGGGTCAGCCCAAGACGGAGGAGTCTGAGATAGGAAGAGGTCAAGGAAAGAAGGAAGGTAGAGGGGAGAACTGACCATTCCCTCACTACCGATGCCAGCACGCCATGGAGGTGGTGTATAGACAACGCCAAAGTTCTCTTGTACACAGTAAGGGCATGCGGCGGGTTCTGAGACGAGGTGTGTTGTGGTAGGCTCCGCTCTCTTTATCTGCACAAAACATTCTGTGCAAATTGCCTGATCGCAGCACCGGGAGTAGTTTATATTGGAAGGGTAGTACTGAGAAAGCGGTTAGCGATGGAATGGGAACGGGGTGGACGGGGGGAGATAACGGACGAGGAAGCAGATTGGGCAGTCGACCGCACCGCGGTAGAGAGCGGCTTCCGAGGAGCGGGAATGCTCCTTGAGGGTTGATGTACGCTTCGGGGCGGGGGAGGACTTTGGGGGATCGCGGTCTGGGCGAGCTGCTGGGGTGTCGGAGGTGGTACTGTCGGACTCGGGGGGATCCTTGCGTGCTGCGAGGATCTGGTCGTCGTCCCAGCCGTCCTTGTAATCCTCGAGGGGGCGGTAAAACGGGGCGAGTTTCCTTTCGACGATGAGCTGGGTGACGACGGGGTGGTTCCAGTCGCTGGGGCCGGTGTAGACACCCTGTGGGGAAAGGCAGCCGTAATCAACGGTGTCGTCGTGGTGGGGACGTCCAGAAGACGAGCCGGTGTTGCCCATGGCGGGGAGGGCGGCGTCGTCGTCGCTGTCGTCGCTGTCTTCGTCCTGTGTTTGTCCCATTGTTTGCATCTCGACCCCCCTCGACCCCCCTGCAAACACTAGTAAACGGGTGCTACGCGCTAATACTACTTCAATATTGAAACACCCATGACTATCCTCGACGCGCCGTGGACGGTCACCCCGACCCAGATCTTTGAGTACTTTGCCGTTGACCCTGATAACGGTCTCTCCGACGTACAGGCCGCCAGCCACGCCATCCTCTACGGGAAAAACGGTGCGCAACTTGTTCTACTTCTTTCTGGCCTCGCTCACCTCCACAAGTTCTCCCCGAGGACCCCCCAACCCCCCTTTGGCGCCTCGTCCTGGACCAGTTCAAGGACCAGCTCGTTCTCATCCTCCTGGCCTCCGCCGTCGTCTCATTTCTCCTCGCTCTTTTCGAGGACTCGCCCGACTCGAGTCCCTTCAGCGGTTTCGTCGAGCCAGCGGTCATTCTTCTCATTCTCGTCGCTAATGCTGTCGTCGGGGTCGTCCAGGAAACAAATGCTGAGAGGGCAATTGACGTAAGTCATGCTCACTCTTCCACGCCCCCGACACGCCTCTACTCCCCTGTTTCAGGCCCTCAAGGAATATTCCCCAGATGAAGCAAGTGTCCTTCGTTCGGGCCGTCTATCACGTATCCGCGCCTCCGAGCTCGTCCCCGGCGACATTGTGTCCATTGTCGTTGGAGACAAAGTTCCAGCTGACTGCAGACTTTTTTCAATTTCATCTAGCAGCTTCCGCATGGACCAGTCAATTCTCACAGGCGAAAGCTGTAGTGTCAATAAGACCACAGATGTCGTTCGTGATCCCCATGCCGTCAGACAAGATATGACGAATATGTTATTTTCTGTGCGTCTAATCCTCTGTTCCTGTCATATGTCTCACATCTCTGTAGGGTACCACTGTCGTAAACGGTACAGCGCGCGCTATTGTCATATTCACTGGCAATAAGACTGCAATTGGATACATTCACCACTCTATATCCCAGCAAATCAGTGAGAAAACACCCTTAAAGCGCAAGCTCGATGACTTTGGCGATATGCTCGCCAAAGTGATATCCGTAACATGTGTCTTGGTTTGGCTCGTTAATTTCCGTCACTTTTGGGATCCCACCCATCATGGTGTATTGAAAGGTGCAATCTATTACTTCAAGATTGCGGTCGCGCTGGCCGTGGCTGCTATTCCCGAAGGTCTCGCTGCTGTCATTACTGCTTGCTTAGCTCTTGGAACCAAAAAAATGGCTCAGAAAAATGCTATCGTCCGCAACCTACCCAGTGTAGAAACTCTCGGATGCACGAATGTAATATGTTCCGACAAGACAGGTACTCTGACCACTAGTCAGATGAGCGTCTCAAAGGTACATAAATAACTAGCCTACTTGGCTTTGCTGACCTCTTGTGATTTAGTTTTTCGTAATCGATGCACAATCGAAAGCCCCGAGGGAATATCTAGTTGAAGGAGTCACGTACTCCCCGCATGGTTCTGTCCGGTCCTCAGGGGGTAAGAGCTCTGACTTGAATCTGGATCCCATCCGCAGACTTGCAGAAATTTGTGCCGTATGCAATGACGCGAAGATTGTATACCAACCTGTGCGGAGTTCTTCGCTTGCATAGCGATTTATTTATTTATTTTTCACTAGGATAAAGACGCGTACAGCAATATTGGAGAGCCTACGGAGGCAGCACTCAAAGTTCTTGTTGAAAAGTTGGGATGTCCCGATGCAGAAATTACCAAGTCGTTGCCATCCGTTGCTCGTGCAGCTCGTGCCAACGCCGTCAGCGAGTATTATGAACGCAATATTCCTCGTCTGCTTACTTTCGAATTCTCTCGGGACCGCAAGATGATGTCTGTGCTGGCTCGTCTCAATAACAACGGTGCTCTGTTTGTCAAAGGCGCCCCAGAATCCGTGCTTGAGCGCTGTACATTGGTCATGGTGCATGGCAACACCATTCCCATGACAGTCGAGCTGAGGAATACCATTCTCGCACAAGTCAGCTCTTATACTTCCAAGGGTCTTCGGACACTTGCCATGGCCTATGTCGACGTCACGGATACCGATGCTACGCACTATCACAGCGAGAATACACAAGATTACTCTCGTTTTGAACAGGGTCTCGTGTTTGTTGGTCTCGTTGCCATGTTCGATCCTCCGCGTCCCGAGGTCCGTCTAGCCATCGCGAATTGCAGAGTCGCGGGGATACGTGTCATTTGTATCACAGGTGATAACAAAGGAACTGCTGAGGCGATCTGCCGTGAGATTGGAATATTTAAGGAGGATGAAGATTTGACGGGCAAGAGTTACACCGGGCGAGAACTGGATGCGCTTAGTCACGAAGAAAAAATACAGGCCGTGCAGCGCGCGAGCCTGTTCAGCAGAACAGAACCAGGACACAAGAGCCAACTAGTCGATCTTCTCCAGGGACTTGGGATGGTTGTTGCTATGGCAAGAACTATTTATTAGTTTCTGTGATTGCTAGCTCACGGGAAATCGTTTAGACGGGTGATGGGGTCAATGATGCACCAGCGTTGAAAAAAGCAGACATTGGTATTGCGATGGGTAGTGGAACCGACGTCGCCAAGTTGGCGGCAGATATGGTTCTCGCGGATTCGAATTTCACGACGATAGAACAGGCTGTGGAAGAAGGTAGACTGATCTATAATAACACGAAACAGTTTATTCGATACCTTATCTCGTCCAACATTGGCGAAGTTGTCAGGTATGAAATACGTCTAGCTGCTTTGCACTATTGCTTAATAATGTGCTCACAGCATCTTCTTGACTGTCTTGTTGGGCATGCCGGAGGCATTGATTCCTGTGCAGCTGCTCTGGGTCAATCTCGTCACGGATAGTCTGCCGGCCACTGCACTCGGGTTTAATCCCGCGGATCACTCCATCATGCGCGTACCTCCCCGAAACGCCAAGGAGCCACTGGTGGGCGGATGGCTCTTCTTCCGATACCTGGTGATTGGCACTTATGTTGGCTGTGCCACTGTGTTTGGGTATGCGTGGTGGTTCGTTTACTATTCTGGAGGGCCCAAGATCACGTTCGAACAACTCGTGAGTGGACGAGGTTCTTGATGAACCACACGACTAATGTGGTGCTAGACTCATTTTCATCAATGTGCGGCTGTGTTCCCGGAGATTGGATGCGAGATGTTCACAAACGAGATGGCACAACGGGCTTCGACCATGAGTCTTTCGATTCTTGTCACGGTGGAAATGTTCAATGCCATGAACTCTCTGTCGGAGAACGAAAGTCTGTTCCGTCTACCGATCTGGAAGAACCCATTCCTTGTGGGCGCAATCGCACTGAGTATGGCGTTGCACTTTGGGATTCTGTACATCCCGTTCTTTACGTCGATGTTCGCGGTCACGCCTCTCAACTGGGCAGAGTGGCAGGCGGTGCTGTACATTAGTGCGCCGGTACTGGTGATTGACGAGGTTCTCAAGTGGATGACGGCCAAGTGATCATCACGCAGACGTAGATGGTGTAGATAACGCGTAACGGTACATGTAGACAGACAATGTGGCCTGGGCTTCTGGACTAGAAAGACGTCGGCTAAATGTATGTTTGTGATTATATAAGCTTCCCCATGCACAGGCCACACGCCGCACATTCGCCGCCTTTTTGCTCTTTGTGTTCTTGTGTCTAGTTTTCCTCCCACCAGAGTCGCTCATTAGATATCCCATAGACCATGCTGCTCTTCGCCAACCTTTCCCTCGCCCTCGCCCTCGCACTCTCCTTCATTTCCCCCTCCTTCGCACACTCCCATCAGGCCAGGCGCCACCACATACACCGACAGAACGACCTTGCCCGTCGCGATTCTGGCGACGTCGCTCTCTACAAACGCGACGGTGCTCGCTTTACCTACTATGCAGTCGGCCTCGGTGCTTGCGGCCAGACTAACGTACCGAGCGATTTTGTAAGCTCCCTTCTTCCTTCTCGCCGCCCTGCTCACCCAGCTGCTCATAGGTCGTCGCACTCGACTCATCCGTAAGGTTCCACCTTTCTGTATAGTAACACACGGCTGATTCGTCGTTTAGCAATTCAACAAGGCTACCGACTGTTTCCAGATGATTACCATTACTGCCAATGGAAAAACAACGCAAGCCCAGATCGTTGACGAGGTAGGTGGCCACATGTGCGTCCAACTCTGTCTCCTGAACATTGCCCCAACAGTGCCCAGGTTGTCCCCCCGATGGCCTCGATTTCTCGCAGGGCCTATTTCAGTACTTTGCCGATATTTCTGTCGGCGTCTTGTACGGTTCTTGGGAGTCGGGTTCTACTCCCGCTGCCTCCCCCTCCCCTTCTCCCTCCCCTTCTCCCTCTCCCTCCCCCTCCCCTTCTCCGTCACCCACTACCAGTGACTCCCCTTCAACCACTTCGGACCCGGCACCCACCACCACATCGCAGCCTCCTTCCACTTCTTCTGCTCCCCCTTCCACCACTTCCTCGAGCTTCAGCTCCACTATCGTTAGCTCAAACACCTCCAGCCTGGTTCCTACCCCTACAACTTCTGTTCCCGTCGCTGTGGCTGCTGGTACGGATAATGGCAGCAACACGCTCGACGACGTGAACTTGTCCCTTGTGTATATTGGCGGATTCCTCGGTGCTTGCAAAAGTTTGCAGTGAGCGGTAGAGCAGGTTCTTATTCCCGTTCGCCTTGCTATTGGTGAGATCGTTGGATGAACGGTGCCAATAAAAGTAAGACAACATGCTTCGTTTCATAGATGGACATATTATTATGAGCATTGACGGACCGGATTCAGAGCTTTTCTAGTTTGACTTATACCCGCATTCTGTCAGCTCTGCTGCTGGGCGTTCGGGATGCAAAGACGGACATTTACTTTCACGGTCCATTTACCTGGTGTTACATGTGCCATATACTAGTTGGCGTCCTCGAATTATTATTTGGTCAGACTTTTCTGCTAGAAGGAAGTGGCTGTGCGATTGCCTCAAAATTCAAATACTCAACTTGTCTCACTAGTCACTAGTCACTCTCCAACGTCGACGTCGACGGCGAGCGCATTACACTCGTTTATCCTCTAAAATGTCTCCAAAGCTCACGGTCTTTGCTCTTATCGCCTTTTTTATTCCATTCGTTACTGCCGCTCATTTTGGCAGGCACCATCACGAAGTCGCTCATCGTGCACGAGGCGATGTCGTTATACATAAACGTCAATCCTTCGATGGTGCAAAATTCACGTTCTATGACGTCGGGCTGTAAGTCCTTATTCCAGTAACGACGAAATCTTCTGCTCATACTTACTTCTCGTGTTCGAAGAGGTGCCTGCGGTCAGACCAATGTTGCCAGTGACTTTGTGAGCGACGGCCCTTGCGTTAGCCTGTCGTAATAGCTGAAGGGATGACGTAGATCGTCGCGATCAACATTGCGCAATTCGGTGGCGGATACCCTGGTCCCAACTGCTTCAAATCTATCACTATCCAATATGGAGGAAAAACGGCTGAAGCGGTCATCATGGATAGGGTTCGGGGTTTCTTTTCCCTCCCGAATCGTCCCACTAAAAAATTCCTAGTGTGTGGCATGTCCAAGTAATGGTGGCCTCGACTTTTCCCGGGGTCTGTTTGATTACTTTGCCGACGAGAGCGTCGGTGTGATCTACGGTACATGGTGGTTCAGCGGCAGCGGTGGCGAGACCACCACTTCGTCGACCTGGACACCTCCCACCACCACCAGCACTTGGGAACAGCCGACTACTACCTCTACCCCAGCATATACCCCCCCAACGACCTCGAGCACCCCTGCTTATACCACTTCCTCGACTCCAAGTACCCCTTCCACTACTACCTTCATTGCGTCGACTTCCATAGCGCCGACCACATCCATCTATCTCTCATCCTCCACTTTCTCTACAAACTACAACACGAGCTCGATTGGCGGGTTGGCAGTCCCCACTGGAGAAGTAGAATCTCCTCTTAGTGTGACCAATCCACAGAACATAGTTGTCATCAACAACATCTTGGTCGAGATTGGTATCTTGCTTACTATGGCGGAGAAAGTCTAGTCGATACGAGTGGGTTTTACTGATCCACTTCCTATTCCATCCCATCCCTGGAGCAAGCCTCTATATGGAATTCGTATTTATCATTTTGAAATTACTGTTGTCACATTTACTAGCACATATGTGCCCTATACCCGGCAGTGTCCCTCTTGCATGTCATTTTATTATATTAATTTATTGAGGTGGGCTGACTGGACATCCTCGAATTCTTCAACTGCATATTTTATGCGGAACAGAAATTACTTGAAACAAGAAACGAGTAAGACTTGCAAGCCCTGCTGTTTCACCCACTTCAAAGGGGCTCTATTTCCCTTGCGAATGTCTCTACGAAGCGCACTTTTGCTCGGCTTCAGGATTTGACGGAGAGCTACTTGGCCCTGGTGGCGCGTAGCTACGTACTCCTTGATGTTGATATGAACTTCTGCTTTGAGCATCTTACGAGCGGACGTGAGCGTAGATGGAAGGTCTAAAGAGTTTGGCGAGCGAATGCCAAGTTCGATCATGAGAGCGCGTAAAAGATCGAGTTCAGCATCCTTTTCCTTGGTCGGAGATGAAAGGAAGCTGGGGAATTACGAGATTATTTTAAACGTAGAGTGAATACGGCTATACGACGGACCGGGTTATGAAGGCAGAAGCGTCATCATACGACGCAGTAGGAGTACCAGTTCTACTATGGTAGTCGGAGCTTGCGGAGGAGTCGCTAGGCGACTGGGCCCGACGTGTTTCCCTGAGGTCGTCAGTGGATGCATGGTCGCTGCCCGGCTCCGTGGAGGGGCTGTCGATAGCAGAGGTTTGATCGCGGAAGGAGAGCTTGTCAAAGACAGAGGACAGATCAGAGCCGGGATGACCCGTGTAGTCGGAAGCGGTGGACGAGAGGGGATGGCGGAGGAGAACGAAGTCGGTGTCCTGCATCCAAACAACCTCATCGTCAAGGACGGAGAACTGGGACACGGGGCTGTCTGACTCGCGCTCGCTGTCTGACATGGTGGGCGAAACTATGACGAAGGGACTCGCTCGGATGATCTAGGGGCTATTCGCGGAGTTTAAATTGTGGTAGGCTCCCGCCTGTCGTGCTGCACGACGTCGAGGGCGAATTTGACCACGCATACACGGAGGGCGCTCGGCTGTCCTGGGGATCTGAGCGCGTATCTGTGAGGACGATGGCGGTCAGCGTAGCATCCGAACGTGCGATAAGTATTACATAATAAATACGATTAGATCGTCACCCTCTGCCCAGCGCCGCCGCCGCCGTACACGATTTTCTTTCCTTCCTCGCCATCGTCTCACCATGGAGGTACGAATATATGCGTCCTTTTCTCTCACTATACGCCCTCATCAGCATTCCTCAGGGCCTACTTGACTTCTCCAAGGAGTTCGATGTCTCCCTCCTGGACAAGGTCGCAATGGCCTTCTACACAGGTCGTGGTCAGGAGGTCCGCAGACAACTCTATCCTCCTCCTCCGCCTGCCTGACGTTTCCCTAGCAACAAATGGCTCAGCAGGCTCTCACCCAGCTCGAGGAACACCCAGATGCATGGACAAGAGTTCCAGATATCATGGAGAAAGCCACGTTTCAACAGTCAAAGGTCTGCGACAGTTTATCCCCCACTCCGCAGGTCTCATCTCCCCCATACAGTACATCGGCCTCCAAATCCTCGAGAGGCTTATCACTACGCGCTGGAAAACCCTACCCGACGGCCAGCGTCAAGGTATCCGTGATCCGCGCCTCCTTGTACGCGCCGCTCAAATTGTCTTAGGCATCAGGAATTTCGTCGTCGGCATAACTGTCAAGATCGCTTCCGACGAGGTCACCATGCGCAAGGAAAAGACCTTTATCAACAAGCTCAATCTCGCCCTTGTCCAGGTCAGCAGCTCTCCTTCAGAGAGCATCTTTCATCGTTCACGCGTCTTATCCCCTCCAGATTCTCAAGCAAGAGTGGCCACATAATTGGCCAACTTTCATAACCGAACTCGTCGAGTCGTCCAAAACCAATCTCTCGCTATGCGAGAACAACATGGTTATCTTGCGTCTTCTGTCGGAGGAAGTCTTTGACTATTCTGCAGAGCAAATGACTCAGACAAAGATTAAGAATCTCAAAAATCAGATGTGTGGCGAGTTCAGCGAAATCTTCAAACTCTGTTCCGAAGTCCTCGAGGAAGCTCAAAGGAGCAGTCTGATCAAAGCCACGCTAGAGACCCTCTTGAGATTCTTAAACTGGATACCCCTCGGTTATATCTTTGAGACCACAATCATTGATCTTCTACTTAACCGTGTAGGTACCTCTATCTGCTCCTCTTCCATACTCACGCTTGCCTAGTTCCTCGAAGCTCCTGAATTCCGCAACGTGACTCTGAAGTGTTTGGCTGAAATCGCTGGTCTCAACGTAGGGCCAGAGTATGACCCCAAATTCGTGATATTGTTCGCCATGGTCATGACATCCGTGAACCGTATGATTCCTCCTTCTACTAATATCGCCGCCGCCTACGCATCCGCGCCCGACTCCGGTCAAGAACTCGTCCTCAATCTTGCATTATTCCTGAGCAATTTCCTGTCCAATCATCTTCGAGCCGTCGAAACAGAGGCAAATCGCGATGTGCTACTCAATGCACACTTGTACATGGTCAAAGTATCGCAAGTCGATGAACGCGAAATATTCAAGATCACGCTTGAATACTGGTCGAAGCTAGTAGCGGAGCTTTACGACGAGATCCAGGCGTTGCCCATTGGAGATAG
This sequence comes from Austroboletus niveus, assembly GCA_038090255.1. Taxonomy (NCBI): domain Eukaryota; kingdom Fungi; phylum Basidiomycota; class Agaricomycetes; order Boletales; family Boletaceae; genus Austroboletus; species Austroboletus niveus. The sequence continues at coordinate 85,819 of JBBPMJ010000034.1, read as the reverse complement.
TGGTCTACTCATGGGCCTGAGTCTTGGAAACGGAACTGGCAACATGCTCAACGGAATGTCTCTGCGAAAGAACATCTACAGTGACGTTTTGAGCAATCTACGGCTTGTCGTCATTGAGCGAATGGTCAAGCCGGAAGAAGTACGTAGTTTCTTTTTCTCCGCTCATAGCCTCTGATAGGACTTCAGGTTCTCATCGTTGAAAATGATGAAGGCGAAATTGTCCGGGAGTTCATGAAGGAGTCTGACACCATCGTTCTTTACAAGCAGATGCGCGAACTCTTGGTGTATCTCACCCATTTAGACGTCGTTGACACAGAAAATATTTTAACGGAGAAGTTGGCCAAACAAGTCGACGGCTCGGAGTGGAGCTGGCAAAACTTGAACACGCTCTGCTGGGCAATTGGTAGCATATCTGGAGCCATGAGTGAGTTGGAGCCCCCCGTGTTGATCTTGCTTGGTTTGAATGAATCTACCAGACGAGGAAACTGAGAAGCGATTCCTCGTGACCGTGATCAAGGACTTGCTTGGATTATGCGAGATCAAACGAGGGAAGGATAACAAAGCAGTGGTCGCGTCCGACATCATGTATATCGTCGGACAATATCCGCGCTTTCTCAAAGCTCACTGGAAGTTCTTGAAAACTGTGGTCAACAAGTTATTCGAATTCATGCATGAAACGCACGAAGGTAAGTGGCAGATGTCAATGACCTTGGTTGAGCTGACCTGAAATATTGGCCTGTAGGTGTTCAGGACATGGCCTGTGATACCTTCATCAAGATCGCTCAGAAATGCCGTCGACATTTCGTCATGCAACAATCGGGCGAACAGGAGCCATTCATTGACGAGATTTTGCGATTGTTACACAGAATTACAGTTGACCTGTCGCCTCAGCAAGTGCGTATCTATGTCACCCTCTCATGTTATATGACCTGACCTAAATTTTTGTAAGGTGCACACATTTTATGAAGCAGTCGGGTACATGATTTCTGCGCAGCCAAACAAACCTCAGCAAGAGAAGTTGATCGCAAAACTAATGGAGCTGCCAAATAATGCTGTAGATATTTACTTCCATCCCTCCCGTTCGCTGATTGATTGTTTTTTTTTTTTTAAAGTGGGACTCTTTAATGGCACAGGCTGCACAGAACATCGACGTGTTAAGCAATTTGGATAACATCAAAATCCTCTCGAACGTGCTGAAAACCAATGTCTCCGCATGCACTTCTATTGGTAGCTTCTATTTGCCTCAAGTTGGTCGCGTTTTCCTGGATATGCTTGGTCTCTACAAAGCCGTCAGCGGTATCATCAGCGAGACGGTCGCACGAGAAGGTTAGTGTCAACGCTACACTTGTATTTATACTGCTATATTCCTTATCAGGTGTTATTGCAACGAAAACTCCCAAAATTCGTCAACTGCGGACGGTCAAAAAGGAGATCCTCAAGTTGATGGAAACATACATCAAGAAGGCGGAAGACATGGATGCCGTTAACGCCAACTTTATGCCACCACTCCTGGATGCTATCCTTGGAGATTATAACCGCAACGTGCCTATAGCAAGAGACGCCGAAGTTTTAAATGTGATGGCAACAATTACTGGCCGCCTTGGTGTGAGTTACGTTCCGTGATGAAAAAGTAGTCGCTGAGTTCTTGGGTTAGCCTCTCCTCACCCCTCAAGTTCCTGCAATCCTTGACGCTGTATTTGAACCTACCCTCAATATGATCAACCAAGACTTTGCTGAATTCCCAGAACACCGTGTTGGCTTCTTTAAGTTGTTGAGAGCCATCAATCTCAACTGCTTCCCCGGTAGGCGTAGTAATGATGTGTCCGCGCAGTATTCTGAGGCTTTACAGCTCTTCTTGGAATACCACCGACTCAATTCAAGCTATTCATGGACAGCATCATCTGGGCTATCAAACATACCATGCGGGACATCGCGGACACGGGTCTGAACTGTACGTTCTGTGGACGCTCTTTAGTTTGTCTACTAACACTACGTAGTGTGTCTCGAGGTGGTCAACAATTTTGCAAATGCGGAGCCGGCTGTTAGCAACGCCTTCTTCCAGCAATACTTCCTAAGCATCTTGCAGGACATCTTCTTTGTCCTTACAGATGCCGACCATAAAAGTGGCTTCAAACTTCAAAGTCTCCTCCTAGCACGGATGTTCCAGCTCGTTGAGACAAATCAAATCCAGTCACCGTTGTTCAATCTAACTCAGGTAGCTGATCCGAACATGTCCAACTCCTTGTTCCTTAAGGAGTATTGCGCGAATTTGCTCAAGACAGCGTTCCCTCACGTCCACAAGTAGGTCACCATTGACGATGACGCTTCGTTGCTTACTGGCTATGATACAGTACTCAAGTCCAAGTGTTCGTAACTGGACTAGGGGAATTCCACAGTGACATCAATCGATTCAAGCTTGCGTTGCGTGATTTCCTCATCCAGCTTAAAGAATTCTCCTCTGGCGATAACGCAGAACTATACCTCGAAGAGAAGGAGACCGAAGCATTGATGAAGGCACAAGCAGAACGGGAATTAGCAATGCGTGTACCTGGCTTATTGAAGCCATCGCAATTAGAAGACAAGGATGAGGATATTTCATAGAAACGCTTGTGCATCGTCTCATCATCCGTCGCCTTTTTCCTACCCGAATCTCTTGCACTTCTTTTGCTTGTTTTTCTGACATGTCGCATGCTTCCGCTCATTTTTGCTTCAGACCTTGAACTATCCTCATTTTATCAACCTGGCCAACCTCACTCTGCCGTCGACGTCTTCTCGCAGCTTTACATCTAATGTATTAGTATACGTTGTGGAGGGTACCAAAGTAATGTAAAATATTTGGTGAAGCGCGAGCTTTAGATGATTGATAAGATAGCGAGCACTCTGACGATCACCATCATGTTCAAGAAGTAACTACCTTTCCCCTGCAAAGACACGGAAGATAGGCTGATTGCACCTGCAGATTCTCGCCATCCACCGATATCGCAAGTCAGACACCACCGAAATCTTCTGTCCAACGATCGATTCGGGCGGCAGTGCTGGCACAGTGGAACGTACAACCTGAAACTCTGGAGCAGGTGTGGCCAAAGAAAGAGTCTTTGACCCATGTGAAATGGTCCGTTCTTAGTCTTTCCTGTCGATCTCGGTGACAACTCGACAAGATAGTAGAGAACATATCTCGATCTACACCATCAACAGCGAACCGCTGTTTTTTCAGCATTTTGATGGCCCGTTTTACCCCACCCTTCGTCTGCTCCACAAGTGTATGTCACGCCATCTCCGCAGGAATGCTGATATGCATCCTCGTAGATCCATTTCTGCTGCCCAAAGTTGGCATAGACCGGGGCGCAATACGTTTCCTGCTTGCGGGGGCGCACATGATGTGTCCTGGTCTCACGTCTACTGGCGGTTATCTCCCCGCTGCGGAACGTGAAATTCCTGCCAATGCGCTCGTTGCGGTCTACGCGGAAGGAAAGGAGCATGCCGTCGCGGTCGGGGTGACGAAAATATCCACCGAAGAGATGCGCCGAGTCAACAAGGGACTGGGCGTAGAAATTGCGACACATTTGGGGGACGATTTGTGGGCGAGTCAGACGATCTAGAGGGTACATACGAGAGGTGGTCGTTACGTACAGTAGCGTTTGGAATGGAGTCTGATCCGAGTTTCGGAACATTTCCGCACGATGACAGCTTTCTTTCATGATATCTGATCATCTACAGCATACCCCTATGCAAGTCACGTTTCAGTACGAGTCATTCACTCGAGTCAGTCCGCGCAAGAAGCGAAGGGGGAAGAACGGGGGGGCTTCCACAACGCCGTCCGATCTACTGACGCGCGTAAAAGAAGAACTCGCGGCGGATGTGGGATGGTCGTCAGGTTGCCGAGGTACGTGTTTTGCCATGTCCGCACACCCCGGGTCCTATTCAGGTTTTCCTCTCGGACGGGAAAGAGAGACTGCACGAGGCATTGGTCGACGCGCGCGTTAAACCTCAAAAAGTGCTGTGTCTCGGGTTGGGAAGCCCATGTTCGTCCCGGGACGCCCGTGCGCAGCTTGCCTTGCTCGGCGACCTTTGCGCCACTTGCAACATCGTACGTGAATCCGGGCGGCTCGGGCGTTTGTAGCTGGTTCTTCCCCGTTACAGGACTCCGCCGACGTCTCTCTGTATGACCCTGTGTTTACGGACGCAGACCGGTCGCTGTTGCAGACCCTGGGAATGCGGTGTCTTGATCATGCCCAGGTACTACATAAGCATCATTTCCGGGGTACCCGGTCGAAACTAACAGAGTTTGCAGGGCGCTGAGCACTTGCTGACGGGTCCCACGATTTTATATATGCCGCACTGTGACCTGACACTGTACGAGACGGTCGTGCGCGCCAACTGGACGCTCGACGGCCTGTGCAGCATCGTCTTGCTGGCAAACGACCTCGGGTACTATGTCGACAAGTACGTGTATGGGGTGCACGAATATTTTTTGGGCGTCTGATGTGGGTTGTCGCAGCATGTCGGCATCACAGCTAGAAAGGGAATCGCCGTGTTTAGTGAGATTAGGTGCGTGTATTGGACGTGGTGCAGCGCGTGTCCACTTAGCAGGAGCTCTAGTACCGTTTCTAGAGCGGCGACCACTTCCCACGTCGGACGCTTTTCCAAACGCGTTCAACAACATTTCCATCCAGTACGTTAGGCGCACCCCATTGCCACTGTCACTCCAGGATCACGCCTTCTGGGAGGCTTCCATGTCATACACAGCACCCGAAAAAGTCTAGGATACAAAGCCAAGTAGCATATCAACAAGCAGCGATTCTGACGAGCGTAAATTATATGGTAGACGTGGCACCACTAACTAGCACTCTTCGTAGACATTATACGAATTCAAGTTGTCTTCATCAGGGAATGGGAGAGGGTCGAGCTCGAAACGATCAAATACCGAACCTGTCGTATGAATATATACATCTGGCCGTGACGGCGGCCGTCTACGTGCCCCAGACAGCGAAGATGCGAAAAGGAGGTCAGACGACCGGCCCAGCAGCGGTGTCGAGGGGATGTCAGAGGACTCGTCGTCTGAAGTGTCTTCTATTGCTTCTGGCACAGAGAGATCGTCTAGCTCATCCATGTCATAACGGGAGAGAGCCTCATATGCCGTGGGGGGAGAAATCAAGGGCGATTCGATAATAGGACCAAGTTCACATGGGCGAAGGAGTGGGGGGTGGAAGGGTGGATATGGAACAGGATATGAAACGGTGGGAGACTGGGGAGACTGGGCATGTTGACTCAAAAGATCGTCCGAGGACGACATGGGGGAGGTCAGGGGACTCAGGGACCCGTCCTCCTCTTCTACGGTGGCGACCGACACTCGAGCGCTGGAGACTGCGCAAAACTCGTCCTCTTCGCCTTCGCAAAGGGTTTCCAGGAGGGAGTTGAGCCATTCGGCTTCAGAGACAGACATGTCAGCGCCGCTTTGAGAGACGAGCTTGCTGGCGTCGGGGAACAAGAAGTCCGACTCCTCTAAGTCGCCCCCGTCTCCTTCGCATTCTACTACATCTTCAGAACATACACACACGGAGCTGGATGGGCCGCTTAACACGGACGGAGTCAGGGGAGATTGTGAGCGAAAGATCGAATTTTTAAGGAGAACCCAGCGGTGAAGGTTACAGTTGTCCTTGCCGCCTATAGCGGCATGCAACTTGTTACGGGCCATGGTGAATAGAGTGGGATACTCTTCCGACATCTGCGTAAGGTGCGGAAAGGGGCAAGGGGGTTGTATGGAGACGTGGGCGTCTGTCGTGTGACGTCAGGTATGCGCAGTGAACAGGGGAAGAGGACAGACCAGGGGCGGGGGTGGATTCGCCGGTGTATGCGATATACGATGAAAGGCTCGAAGAGGATGGTGCCGTTGTTGGATATGCGGGCGAGTTTGTTGACCATACTTTTGGGCAACGTGCGTTCGCGGGGGGTCGCGAGGAGGGGGGGGGACGAGGGGGACGGGGACGGCTGGGGACAAGGACGAGGAGTTAGGCGGACATGGTGTTGGGGGGGGGAAAAGAGAGCGAGGGGACGGCGCCGGTGCAGGGACGCTTATATAGTAATTTTGAAATAGCGAGATTTTGTTGTGACTCAAAAGCGTGATGCACCTTGGAAGGAAGCCAGGCACAGCCACAATACAAACAATGCACATCACCGTCACCTCACGCGAGAATGCCGCCACCATGGCTCAGCGCTCGGCCTATGTCTCATTCACTTGGAAACCATTTCATATCCACTAATCAACGTCATCCCTCATCCATGTGGTCCTCACCGGCCTCCTCGTCCTTCACCGTCTCGATCAGCTTCGTCAGCTTGCTCGCGCTTTTCGGAGATATGTCACGCGCGATGGCGAGCCAATGCGCGGATTTTGCCTCATCTCCGACAAGGCGGTAGGCCTTCGCGAGCTGGAAGACGACATTTGATTCCTCAGGCGAGCTGTCGCGAAGCTTGTGTAAATCCTCGATCGCCTCCTGTGTATCGTAGATAAGAATGCCGTCACCCTTTACTCACTATGCCTACCTTGTATCGCTTCATGGAAATCAACATTTTCGCTCGTCGATAGCGGACAAGCGCATTGTCTGGCGATAGTCGCACGGCCCGGTCGAACAGACTGTAAGCCGCAACCTTATCTCCGCGACGTTCCACAGTCTGTGACACACACGTCAGAAAACTGACTCCCTTATCAGCAAGTCCGAACGGAATCGGCTCACCATCCCCACGCACCCGAGAAGCACCGCATTTTGAGGGTGTATCTCGAGCGCCTTGCGGTAATGATATTCTGCAAGTCGGATTTTGCTCGTTCGCAGATAACAGGTTCCGAGGCCATACCTGTCATTGATGTAATGAGCCACCACCTACCCAAAGTGTCGCTTCGTTCACTTACCACGCGTTGTAATGTCGCTGGTCTGCACGTAATGCCGTTTGAAAAAATGAAATAGCTTTATCAATGTCTTCGTCAATTGACTCGTGCCCGCTCAATGTAAACGCATATGCGCAGCTTGGGTCTAGTTCAGCCGCACGCCGAAAACATGTCAAGGCCTGTGAATGCTCTTTCTGGAGTGAAAATAAATTCCCTGCTGCGATCCAAGCCTGCGGCGAATGCGGATTGATACTCATTAGCTCCTGGGCCAAAAACGACAGTTGGACATTTTGTTGCAAATGCCATAAAAGGGTTGAATACACTTCCATATCAGCGACGCGATAAGGCTCCAGTGCGCGAGCCGCCCTGAAAGCCCGTTCCGCCTAGGAATGCACGTAAGTTGCAATGTTGCATGAGAGAACTAACGGCATGAGAACGCGGCGACCAAATTACGTACAGAAGCATACTCCAATCGTTCGTAGTGAGCACGGCCAACCATTGATAACACCCACGACGATTGTTGGTGTACAGAAGGCATGTGTTCGAGTTCCATTAGACAAGAATAGCAGTCATAAACGGACATCGCTCTGGTGGCCCTCGCAAAACGTCGCATGAGATCGTAGATATAGTAGTCGGCCATCTCTTGCTCGTAAGCTTCTTGAGCAGCTTGTTCGTGAGCAGGAGTCCACTGGCTCGGTGCTGGAGAGGTATCAGAGTGAGGTGATTGGGCATTTGATGCTGGCGAGGTAGAAGATGCCACGTCTGCAATAGCAACAGTGTCTTCGTCGAGATCGGATCCTATTGAATGTGACCGCGAGGTTGTAATTTGTCGTCGACGTTCTCGCAGCGGTGGATGCTATATTGCCTATCAGCGTGCGCATAGGGCATCGGTGACTCCATGCAATGACATGGCGAGAACTGACCTTTCCAGCTTGCTTGCTCATAGTACCACCCAACAACCGCGTACTGCGCCGCGGACCAACACCATTGTTCCCAGGATGTCGTTCGCTTTTCCCGGCTCCAACAATGCTTCTCAAGTTCTGGATAGGCTGAGAACGACGACCGGGTGATGAGAAGATGTTAGCAAATTTCAAGGCCGGGCGGACGCGTGCCTTTTTCAAGGGTTCGTCTACTACCAACTTGGACGGCTTGGTTTTTGCCAAATCGACGCTCCGCTGGCGTGTTGTTGAACGCAAGCGTTTTTGGACGGGCCCGGTCTCGTCTGCTGACGAAAGAGGACGGGCAGGAGGTTGAGATGGGCCAACCAGCCCATCTTCCGTCTGAACACCATGGGGTGCCATTGGTTGGGTGCCCTCTGCCCGAAAGAAAAATTCATTGGTGCCTCTGAAACGTACAATAGGCCGAGGGTTAAGCGTGAACGAATTTATAAACTCACTGTGCGTCGCGTTGCGCGTGCGGCGGTTCCATCCGAAACGCTTGAGGGGGTTTTTTCCGACCCCATGCATGTGTACTATTTTCAGCGCCATCGTGAGCGACCGTTGTTCCTAGCACGACTTTGATTATTGGAGGCTCTTCAGGAGGGACATGTTTAGTCGGTAATGGTCGGGGCGGAAAAATCTCGTCAATCTCAGGTGCAGTACCTGGATCGTTATTTGAACTTTATCTGCATAGCTACGCTGAAGTCACCCACCAAGCGCGCATAGCCCTTCAAATGCTTCCCAGAGGAGTGGATTCAATGCTAGTGCCTGACGAAAGCTAGCGGTGGCCTTCTCGGGGAAATTGCCTTTCAATGCCATTGTTCCTGCCTGACAGCGAAGAGCCGCCTCTTCAGGGAAGACTCGCGACGACCGAGGTCCCGTTGACTCTGAGAACAGATTAAAAATGGAAAAAATGGAGCAGGTGTACACGCACGGGATGACACATAATCCGTATTTTCTAGAGCAGCTTCGAGGGCTTCGCCGGCCTGTCGATAGCGCGAAAGAGCCATGCAGCATTTCCCTTTGATTTCCAGACAGCCACCGCATTTTTCTTGCTCAGTGCCACTCACTACCTCCAGTGCGGAATGTGGTTGTCGGGCGCGGAGGAGGGCGGTCGCGTAGAGATGACGTGCATCATGTTCGTGTTCGTCCATAACGTGATATCGTTCGGCATAAAACACAGCAGACTGGACGAGGTCATAGTCAAGACAAGTCCATATCAACGACCGAAAACGGAGTCCGATCTGAGGAGAAGATACGGCCGAGGAGGCAATGGCTTTGAAGCCTTCCTGTTGCATAGCATCAGCAAGACTCTAGATGTCTTCAGATACCAGTAAGAACGTAGGACGGAATCCCAGAAGGATTACACGTCGTTAGTGGAGGCGGAATTTCGAAACGGACTGTGCAACGACCAAGCCGGGCACTCGACGCGTGTAAGTTTAAACTTTGAAAACGATGGGTTCACACATCACGTGACATTTGAATAAGTTCTATTACACTAACTAGCATCAGTGCCCGTGTCCGTCTGTCTCCGGTTTCGGCTCTTATACATAGGAAACGCAATCAGTGACTCGGAAGCTGCAGTTTCCGACGATGGCTTACCAGGAATGCATTGGATCGCATCGTCAATTCGCAACAGAGAAATTGCGGCCTCGTATGCGGACTTCAGACTCCTCACTTTGCTCAACGTAGGCTCCAACACGCCCGCAGCGACGTTGTCTCGGACATCACCATTCATGAGATCAAGCCCATAACGCAAAAGCACTTTTTTGGGGTCACCAGCGGGTGCGTTTTGTGCCGCATTGTGATACGAACGGAGCTTCGCGACCAGTTCAGTAGAGTCTTTTGCTGCGTTCACGGCAAGCTGCTTTGGGATCGACAACAAAGCAGCAGCAAACTCTGCAATAGCCAACTGCTCTCTTGAGCCCTAGAGTGTGTTCAGAAATCGAAAAATCCAACATACGAAAACTGACGAGAGTCGTAGCAAAGTTCTCCAGATAGATGCTCAGTGCGGATTCCACTGCACCTCCACCGGGAACAACCGATCCGCTCTCAAGCGTCCGCTTGATGATGGATAGCGTGTCATGTAATGCCCGCTCCATCTCATCAAGCATGTAGTCATTCGCACCACGTAAAACAATAGATGCTGAGTTGACAACTTTTGTGCCTTTGATGAGTATGAGCTCGTCGTCGGAGATGCGTTCTTGTACGACTTCGTCTGCTGCACCCAAATAGCTGGATTCGTAGGTCTCGTTTCCTTCCAGATCCGCGAGACTCGAAATCAGGGTCCCTCCCGTGGCTTTTGCAATGCGCCTGAGATCCTCCTTGCGGCAGCGCCGAACAGCCATCGCGCCTGCTTCTACGAACTCCTTCAAACACAAATCATCGATACCTTTCGTTGTCAGAACTACATTAGCTCCAGCGGTGAGGATTTTGCGAATGCGTTCGATAGTTATTTCGGCCTCGCTATCATTTTGATCAGATTATACTAGTACAAAAATTTTCGCCGAGACGTACCGTTTGCGGATCTGCTCTAATTGTTCAGGGTCGTCTACGAGAATCTGAACGCCCAGTTGCATCCGCGCCTTCTGAAGGTTTATGTCGAGACAAGCGATTTTCGCGTTAGTGATCCGTTTTTTCATTGCTGAATGCAGGCGTCACAGGATAGTTAAGAGAAGCAAGTAAAATACCAGACCTTGACTTGCGACAGTGCAATTCAATGCATAACCTTGAACAAACAGGGACTCTCTTGCACTTTTGCCATGTGCTTTCAATACGTTCACGGCTTTTACTGGGTATTTGATGTCGCCTCGAAGATTAATCGATTTGACGGCAAGCATTGCATCAACAGCCATAGGAGCAAAAAGATCATCATCGCTGCGAAGCATATCAGGTACGACGAGGTATCGAGATGACGTGCGACGCACTTGCCAATGATTTTGCTGGCCATGCTGGTCTTGGCAGCACTGATTAATGCTTCGCGCCCCAGGGCATCGACTTTAATGCTAAGGTTATCTTGCATGAATCTCACGGCTTCTCTGCAGGCGAGTCTGTAACCCGTGATGATAGTGGTCGGATGTATCTTTGCTAAGACGAGCTCGTTGGCGCGACGAAGTAGCTCGGCGGCGACGATGACCACGGATGTGGTTCCATCTCCAACTTCCTTGTCCTGCTTTTGGGCGAGATCTACAAAGATCTTTCCCGCCGGGTGCTCGACAGACAAAAGAGAGAGGATGGTAGCGCCATCGTTGGAGATAGTGACCTCCTGTCTGGTGGTGAGGATCGCGTGGCAACGGCGCAAGATCGGGTGCTCACACCGATGTTGTCGACAAGCATCTTGTCGAGGCCGAGGGGGCCCAGGGAGCTCCTTACGATGTTGGCGATGGAGAGGGCTGCAGTGACTGGGAAGAGGTGAGGAGAGAGTCGCGTGCGATGTGCGTGTTACGGACCGTTTTGATCGCGAATGTCCTGCCCGGATACTCTGTCGCCGCCTAGGAAAGCACCTGCACGTGGATCGCGTTGGAACATGGCGGGGGAGGACGAGAAGTGTATATGCTTACGCAAGCATAGTAATTCTGGTAGTCAAGTGCTAGTGCTAGTGCTAGCGTGAATGGCACCTCCAAAGCGTCGGGTGTCCTACGTGATACCGCCCCCAGTCGAACACCTCCCCTGCCTCAAGCTGCCTCCCCTGGGTCTCCCTCGCCACGGCTCTCCACGCCCCCTCCTCTTTCCTTCCCAACACCAACCAGACCCGGCCCCCAGATACAGCCTGCCCGAGCCTAGACATCGCCTTGGCGTCACGTCCCTCGCCCTTGACACCACCACCCAGCTCGAGGGGCACACAGCCCCACAGGGCATACTCTACACCGGCAGTCGAGACGGCCAGGTCATTTCTTGGGATCTTGCCCTATCACTCAGCCCAAGGCGAATCCCCTTGTCGCGCCGGAATCGTGTCGCCAGATGGGAGACGCTGACTGGAATGGTCGACGAAACGCTGGCCGAGGAGACAGAGGAGGAAGAGCGACGCGATGGCGATATTCTGGGTGACGTCAAAGAAAGCGGCGGAAGAAGGCGGAGAAGTAGTATCCATGATGACGTTCCCTACGAACGTCGATGGGAGCTCGACCCCGAATCACTCAACAATAGGGTAAGAAAGTGTGCATCTCTATCACACTCTGAAACAACCAGGCACTAGGAGTCAAAGTTCCGACAATGTGCACAAATGCACACAGATTGGATCAACGACATTCTGCTCTGCAACTATAATCAGACCGGTCGGTCTCTGGTCCTTTGGTGTATTTGGTATGCTGATAACGCTGTCTAGTAATTTCTGCATCGTCTGATGGTACCATCAAAGCATGGAACCCACATTCAAGTCCTTTGTCGGACCCATCAATCATCGGCACACACTCTGACTATGTTCGCTGCCTTGCTTTCTGGTAATTTGTTTTCAAGTTGTCAAATTATTATCTCTCTTACCCGTCACTCAGTCGCGAATCAAATTGGGTCGTTTCAGGCTCATTTGATAGATCAATCAAGCTGTGGGATCTCACCCTATCATCACCAACGCCGCAACCATTACTCAACCTCAACCCTCCTGATGCTGGGGCACCGAAGGCGTCCATATACGCTCTTGCGGCGGATCCATACGGTCATGCAATTGCCAGTGGTTCTCCGGAGCGTGTAATACGTTTATGGGATCCTCGATCTGGAAAACGTACCGGGAAACTTGTCGGCCATACCGACAACATACGGACCATATTGATATCTGATGACGCTCGATACGTATGGTTGTTCGTTAATTTCGTTTGTCCAATTCCTAACATTCTTTTTCCAGCTTCTTACCGGCTCTACCGATGGTGAGGCTTCTTCGCTGTATGCAACCACTTGATCTCACGGTAGTTTAGCCTCCATTAAGCTTTGGTCCCTATCCTCGCAACGCTGCCTGCATACATTCACATACCATACGGATTCCGTATGGTCTTTGCATTCCACCCATCCGTCCTTGAAAACCTTTTACTCGGGAGATAAATCCGGTATTGTATGCAAAGTGGATGTCGAGGACTCTTCAGAGATCGCAGACGGTGTATGCATCGTGCTCGCAGGAGAGCTAGGTGAGGAAGGAGGAGAGGGGATTAACCAAATTGTCACCGCCGACGATGGATTACTTTGGACGGCTTCGGGATATTCAAGCATCAGTCGTTGGAGAATTCCCAAGCGTTTGGTGAAGGGCGACGATCAAGACCTTTTTGCCCACCCCCCTACTAAGCAGAACCCGACAGGCACTCCATCGGCTTCACCTTTGGTCCATCAAGGTAAACCTCACTTTCACGTCTTCTTGGAATATAACAGTTGACACGATGCTTTAGACAGCAGGGATGGTGAACTTCCTTCGTATCCTGGAGTTTCACTTTCTTCTCTTGTGAGGCTTGCCTATCCGAACAGTTCGTTTTCGCCCTCATTATTCATGCCACGAGGGCGTGATGTGGAGGTGGCCACCCTGTATTCTGCCGCTTCGGTCGTATCTGTTCCAGACAAGCGGTCACCGTTTAATGCTGCTTTTCAACACTCCACGGCTCCCACGTCACCGAACGCCCCGAGAGATGCAAGAAGCTTTGTCTCCATGGCGAACACTGATCAAGACCCTCCCCATGAGCCTCGTCCAATTCACACTGCCCAGGAATTAAGCGAGCTTGCCTCGGACGCAACCCCTGTTAATTCCAGCCCGGATATGGTGATTTCGGGCTCTCGTGGGCTAGTGCGGGCAGCGCTGTTAAATGACCGTATGCATGCCCTAACGGTTGATACAGTTGGGGAGGTCGCTGTGTGGGATATAGTCCGTGGGGTGTGTCTTGGTTGGTATATGAAAGAGGATGTCCAAGCTGCAAGTCTTTGTGAGAGCTTGAATGGAAGTACTCGCAGCAGAGGGCACGGCAGCGCGATTGGTGATAAAGAATGGAGCCCCCGAGAAGCCCTCGAGGCAGTCAGAGAACGTATCGAAGGAGAGGCCGTCGTATCTGCTTGGTCGTCCGTGGACACGAAAACTGGAGTCCTCGCTGTACACATCAACGAACGGTGCCTCGAAGCTGAAATATACGCTGACGAGGCAGGGTTTGATCTAGACAAGCATTTTAATGACGAGCTTAGAAGTGCGTTGACAATCAATCCTGCCAAATGTTTTACTAATATGAGGTTAACAGTAAACATCGGTAAATGGGTTCTTCGTAATTTATTCATAGGGTTCATACGGGAAGAGCAACGCATTCGTCGAAAACGCGATGTCCACGCCTCAGAGGCAAGTCAATCAAGCCAACCCAGTATACATCGCAACATAGGTTGTGCGAGCCCGGATTTCAGCAACTTTTCTAGTCCTCCTGGACCCCTTTCACCCCTTGACTTGTCAAGAACGTCATCACACGGACCAAAGTGTACAGCTATTGTCACTTCCGCGAATGCACTACCACCAGTTCTTCCCACCCCGCCTTCGATTGCTAAAGCTTCACCCTTGCTCACTCCGATGATACTCTTGAAAACTTCCCAACCGACAGGCAGTACTGTGCCGATGAACAACATCCCACAATCTCCATCGTCTGAGAAGCCGTTCTCACCTCGCCCGATTCGAACCCACGGACTCGATGCATCATCGCCCAGCACAAACCGCGAGCTAGAGTACTTCTCAGGATCTGCTCGCAGACCCTCGACAGCAAGTACTGCTCTATCAGATGGCGAATTTTCGGCTTGGGGCGGTCCCGGAAGTCCTCCGCGTTATGCCGGTGATTCCTCTGGACCAATGACCCCAACTACCCCTGGCGGTGGTTTCATGGGTCGTCTCAAAAATTTTGGCAAGGGGCCGGGTCGTAAAACGGTAAACGACGCTGTCCCAAGTTCCCCGGTCATAGGAAGTGTTGGAAATGTTGTAGACACTTCAACAGCTGCCGAGGTGCGATTTATTCGAATTATTACCATGAGGGTTTTTTTAACTTCTTACAGGATAACGAGCACAATTCTTCAAGAACACCCGCGCAAGTATTATTGTCGACTCCCCTGTCTCCACCCCCGTCAAGCGAAGCTCCTACCCTGCCACTACCACCCAATATGATGGTGATGATATCGGATGAATCATACCCTGGGTGGAAGACGGTATACCGAGGCAGTGTCTCCACTACCTGGGCCGACATCTCTGCCTTGGAGGAAAACATGCCACTTTGGTTGCTTGAATACGTCCTCTTTAATAAGGCTACCGTCCCAAGTGCGAGCAAAATTAGCTTTGTTCTGCTACCATGGCCGAACTCCGATCCTGATGGCGAGCAACTACCGGAACTCTTGAATGTGTATGTGTGTTCACGGTCTGCTATGCTTCATAGTTGACACTTCGAATTGTATCTATAGTGCTCAATCCAAGTTGACCGCAAGCAAATTTCTTCGAGTACGAAAATTGACACACCATGTATGTTGACCATTCTAAAATTTGACTCAAGCTCATCGATTTTTAGGTGCAAGAAAAGTTGGGCAAGTTAGCCAGCACAACCAACTCTGCGTCGTCATCCTCCGTGGACATGCCTATGCCCAATTCTCCCAGCACCAAAAGTTTCCGCGCGTATGCAGAGGAAAACTATGAAATTCTTTGCAACGATATGGTGCTTTCGCTTGACATGACCCTTGCTGCTGTGCGACAATACTTGTGGAAACAGTCTTCCGAGTTGACCATGTACTATCGCTTGAGGGATAACGAAGCGAGGCGGGGTAGTGTTGATATCTGGAGCTAACGTGATACCTTATCTGTGACTTTCACTTCGGAATCCGTACCAACGTTTCCGCCGTACTAGTAACTTATAATATAACGTTAGCACCGACTGCGCGGCAGAGCCCCGGCTACGCTTGTTGTTGTGCACGAGAAAGTCTTATTTTTCTCCGCCGTGTACAACTCGCCCGTCGTCTGACTCGGACACGACGACGATAGCTATTGGAACTTTCAGACATCATGGTCTCGTATTCTTTCGTACCAAGGCTGTACTACCAGAGTCACCCTCACTGAGCTTAATTTGTCTTCGCGAGTACTAGCAAGCGTCGGTCTAGGTTTGCCCGAGAAGGGCGATGCATTCAAGTTCAAAAAGAAAGTCGCCCCGAAACTTAGTGTAGGACGGCCAGTATTCCTGGCACAAACTCTAACCTGGCCAGGGCGATCCTCGCCGATTGGTGCGATTCTGTCTACTTTGATGTTGCTGAGTCCATGCTGCAATTTTTAAACAGTTAATAAACTAAGTGACTCACTATGGTATATAAGAACATGGATCTCCAAGGACTCAAGCTTCTACCTATCCTTATTAAACTTACCAAAGTGCCTCCTGCGCACTCTTCAGCCAAACACTACTACTGCAATCACAGATATCATATCCAATAGCTGTGCAACTACTAAATTTCCTACCATGTTTGACCCCGACGAAAACTGTTCCTGCACGGTGTATTTCAATCAGCTCTTCCCAGAGAGACTGACCAGGGAATTCATATTCAGCACTGAAAATTTACATGCCATATATCATCTTTCGTGGGCAAAAGTGATATTGTCTGTATTATAACCCGACTCAAGGACTAAAAAGTGCACGTACGATCCACCTGAAAGAAATGCTCGCTGCAAGCGTTAACGTCCAACGTCACCACCCAGTCACAAAGGCACAGTCAAATGTCCAGACTACGTAGTCCTGTTTCTCCGAGATTCAAGACCTGAAGACTCACTGGGATTTGGTCAGCGTCCCATAGCAGCGCTATGTCTATTTGAGCTGAATTAAATATTAACTATCGTGTTGTGCAAGCCAAAGCCCCGCAACAATGCGAATAGACGAAACTATGGAGCTTTATTTGTGGTCGACAATGATTGGGCGATTACGGAGTGTATATCTATGCACCGATCTTGACACATTTCCATACACTGGCAAAAAAAAAAGTGAGATGCAAACATGCATGGTAAGGGAACAAGACTCGCCCTAAGAGCAATTTCAGCAGTGATTCGACCCGACTGCCAAACGTTTGTTATGGAAGTCAGCGCAGGCATACAAGCGACGACGACAACGCCATCGGATGCATTTGTTTCTTCCTCGGTGGGATCTAGTCGGATATCGTCCCCCTGAACGGCCTAAAGATGATTCAAGCATGTAGTTGCCGGCCAACGACGCATCCCTTACCGCAGAACACGACGCAACGAGTCCAAACATCTCGATACCAGCATCTGCGAGCGCCGTGCTTGCTGCTATGGAACCCGACGCCACGCATCCTTCAATGCCGTCATTTTCGATAATCGTTAGAAATACGTCTATCGTCGACTTGGGGAATAGTTCCAAGCAGATGGATGGCGCAATCGACTGGTGGATCGCGACAGCGAGGGATCTGTCTTCAGCGTCCTTTGGGAAGTTCAGCACGATGACGAACGGGAAAACACGACAGCACTCACGTGAAGCGGAGACCGGCGACGAGTGCACGAGAAGGGTGCGAATTTGACCTCGATGTTCAGTCTTCCCTTTTCATTGTACGTCGTGGACTTGGACTGCCTTGGTCCATATCTGAAAGCATGGATTAAGTTCGCCCGTAGACACTGTGTGGGGACATACACAGCACATGCAATCTTTGTCTTTTCTGTCTCGACGTAAGCGGAGCCGTTTGCTTGGCTGATCAACCCGGGCTGTAAAACTGGACGGTCGATGAGCACAACAGAGACAACGACCAGGTAGACGTCCTACAGATGGGACGTATATCTTGCGATGTTCGGCTGGATCGCGGGGGCCAAACGACGAAAGAGTCCTGGATGGGATCAAAGTGAGGCGGAAAGCTTTCTTCGGGTCCGTTTATGCGCCTTCGGTCTTGAGCCATGAGTGACTTGAATTGGTGTCGTGGATTATATAACGATGATGAAGCTCTCCTTCGCCCTCCCCAAACAAAATACAAAGCCACTCGGTACTGCTCCTCCGCTCGCGAAACCAGCCGCGTTTTCAGCACTCGAGGACGAGGACGACGCACACCCAGTCGCTTCGAGCAGCAAGAATGCGAACCATGCTTCTTTGGCGAACAGGGCCGCGTCCTCGAAGGCTGCGCAAAAGCGCCTGGAGCAGGAAATGAAGGTCGATGCTACGGTATACCAGTACGACGAAGTATGGGACAGAATGCAGGAAGTGAAACAGAGACAGAAAGAGGCTAAAGAAGCGGATCCAAAACAGCGTAAAGTGAGTACAACATATCTCTCCTTGAGCGGGTGTTCTCATGCAGCCTTCAAGCCCAAGTACATAGAAGGCCTTTTGACTTCTGCTGCCACTCGCCGGTTAGACCGTCTCAGGGCCGAGGAGAAAATGCTCCAACATGAACGGGAACAGGAAGGGGACGAGTTCGTGGACAAGGAGTCGTTCGTTACTCAGGCATACAAGGATCAGATGGCCGAAGTCCGAAGGGCTGAGGAAGAAGAGAGGGATAGGGAAGGCAAGTCTCATTTCATGCGTGACCGTCATAGTCCTAAACACATGTCACTAGAGGCCGAAAAGAAGAAGCGGAAAGGAACGACAACAGGGATGGCACATTTCTACCAATTGCTCTTGGAGGATTCTGAACAAAAACACGAAGAAACCGTTGCAGCTGCGGCGGAACCCAAGCCCCTTATCGGCCCAAAAGGTCCTTCTCTGACCATCACCAAGCCTCCAGACTTCACGCCAAAGTCTGACGCGGAACTGGCTCAGCTTGCGCGCGAGCAGGGAAAGGCAGTCGAATTAAACGACGATAATCAGATTGTTGACAAACGAGAATTGTTGTCAGCCGGTTTAAACCTTGCAGCTCCCAATACACGTCGTATTGGCTTGCAAATGACCGGAAAAAAATCTGAGAACAAAATTGAGTCTCAAGTTCACCGTGCCGTTGGGACCGCAGCGACCCGGAAAGAAATCACTGCAAGGAGAGCAGCAGAAATTCTTAGGCAGATGGAGGAGGAAAACGAAAGGCAGAATGCACAGAGGGAGAAAGACGAAGAGGAAAGCAGGCAGAGGATGGTTGCCAAACGGAATACGGATTCAGACATACTGGATGCAAAGGGCCGATATTTGGAGCGAAAACGTCGGAAACTGGAAGGAGATGCAACCACGAGTGATCGTATTGAGGACGTATCGTGACGTGTTATCTGTTAATGCTGCATTCTCATCTCTACGATTCCTTATGAATTGAGCGATCCGGTCATCAACAAGGTTGGTTGAGACGCTCCTCCCCCATTAACAGTACTAGACATTTGAACTCTCGCAACACGGCAGCAGCGGGTGGACGCTTTTGTGGGTCGAAATTAAGCATTGGCTTTGTAAGGTGAAGGAGCTCAGGGATGTAAAGATTTGCGATCTAAAGAGACCTCAGCAGACTATAAGGAACACGGAACAAATATACCTTGCATGCTCTAAGAATTAAAATTCCCAAGGCCCACACATCGATCATGTAAGGATCGCACGGTTGGCCACACTCGAGTTCTGGTGGGACCTCTGTCCCCTTTGGCCAATAAGATTGAGCAGGGAGCGAATTGTCGACCCTCCGGCTGAGTTCGTAATCGATGCATGCATATCTGCCGTGATAATCGGTGAGGAAGTTGTGTAGAGATATGTCCAGGTGCACCAAGCCATTCCGGTGCATAAACACGATATGCTGTCATGGAAAGCGTCGACAAGAGACGAACGAAAAAGATGGACATAAATACCTCGATGCATTGATGAATTGCCGATAAAAAGTCTCGTAGTTTGGAGGGTATTTCAGGCAATAAATGGGAAGACCATTCCTCCATGACAATAAAACATATATCATCGGAGGGCACGTCGATAATGTCGAGGACGGCTACGGTCTGCAAGTCAAGAGAGGTTGCTCGGGGCAAAGGAAATGAACGCACGTATGCAGTGATTCATGGGGTCATGTCGCAGCGAACACAAGTGACGCACGCTCTGAAGCTCTCTACTCGACCGATTAACGGCCTTGACCATTAATTTCACACCGGTCATACAGTAGGTGGCCCGGAAAAGATTATCTGGCTAGGAAGGGTCAGCCTAGAAATAGCATGGGGTGCCGAGAGGATGCAAACCAGGCCGGGGTCCTTGCACAGAGCATTGTCGTCGGGGGCACGAAGGTAGGAGGGGGACACGAGAGGCACCTCGGGGTCTAATTTGTAGCGTTGGTAGTGTTCTTTGACGTCTCGTACGGTATCGAGCCGGTATCCTTTTGCGAGGGTAACATCACGGTAGTTTTCCCAGCGGGGAGAGATGCGAGCGTTGAGCTGGTCGTCGTCGAGTGACGACTCTGACGAGGAAGAGTCGCACTCCCAGTCAGACATGACGGAAAGGACATTCTCAAGCTCAAGGGATAGTAGTAGCTATAGCTTGGCTGTGGGGAAGAAAGACCCGAGAGAGGCAGGGTCTTTGGGAGCATCATTCCTAGTTTGGTCTACACTCTATGGAAGAAGGCACCAAAGGTAAGAAGACCATTTTCGTCGGCGGCATAGGCGACGACGTCGACGAAGCCGTCCTCTACGAGTCATTCTCGCCATTCGGTGCGTAGCTGGCGTCGTCGAACACAGCGAGTGAGTACCAGCCCGTCCAACAGGTGACATCGTCGAAGTACAACTACCGCCAGCCGCGACCAACACCACCGTCACCTCCGAGTCAGGCTCGTGCCCCGTCCTTGTCTGCTGAGCCGCCGCTCTGATCCCCGCTGCAGAAGCAAAACATCGTGGCTTTGCCTTTGTCACGTATGCGTCTCCCGCTGATGCCCAAGACGCGATCGACAACATGGACCTCAACGAGCTTCGTGGAAGGGTTCTCAAGGTGAACACCGCCAGGCCGATCAGAGCCACCATACAACCAGGTGCCGGAAACAGAGCCAGTAGGTCGCTTATCTCTAACTCTGCCAGCATGTGATCATCGTCCCTTAGTCTGGGAATCGGAAGATTGGCTGAAGGAGTATGCGAAACCGCTCGCTGAAAGCGGAGGTAAGCGTGTCCCTGCATTTTGTCACTTCGTCCCTTATTCTGGTGTCCAGGCGTGCAAGGGCGAAACGCACAACGAGAAGCCAGCACGAAAAACGGCGAAGCACCACCTGACGCCAATGCCGATGACGAGGAAGCGATGGAGTCATAGCCTGATACGATAGGTGGCCCTACTCCCGACTTTATTATCAGATGTATAGTACACGGAAGACAGTCCAAAAAGAATGCCCTCAAAAATCTTTTGGGTGGTTCATGTCTGACTCTTCGAATTGCGCTCGTGCACGCTTGATGTCTTCTTGCATGAATAGCAGCTCTTCCATACGAGCCAGCTTTTTTGCGTCGGCTGGCCTTGACAAGGCCCTCCGCAGGTCCTCTATGGACAGTCGAGTCTTGCGTTGGGGCCCTCCAGCCGTCTGGCACTGAGAACTGTCATGGGGGTGGCTGCTTATCCAGTAAAAGAGGACGCACAACATCGACGATAAACTCGACGAGGATCTCTTCCATCACGCTCACAGTGTCGGTCGCCGGATTTCTGTCATCTCCAAATCCATACATGAGGTTTTTCACTGAGCACTAGCATGATCAGACGGATGGTGGAGTCTCGGGGCGGGCGAACTGACGCTCTTTCGTGAAAAGCCCCTTGAAGTTGGCATGCTTGCGTCCGCGCACGGTGGTAGTTGTGGTGGCACCGAGCGCGGGGCCCGTCTCACGCACGTACGTCGGGGTGTACGAGGAAAAGCTGGGCCGAGGAGTGGGAGGGGCGGGCGGGGTTGCTGTCGTGGATGTCTGCACTGTAGATCTTGCCACCTGTGGTGTGTTCTGTTGTTGGGGAATGTAGCTGTATGGGTATGGCCAAGTTCCGTAGCCAGTCACGCCAGAAGCGTATGCGCTCTGGTAGGCTGCGGCATATGTCTGCGCCTGGTATTGTCCAGGTGTTCCCGGGTGGTAGGCAGCGTAAGGATACGAAGTCCCACTTGTTGGGTTGTGTTGGTAGTGCGAGTAAGACATGCCTAACCAAGATTCCTAATACATACTAACTTACATGTCCTCCGTCTCCCCCCTCTCCAGACGCCGTGCCTTGTCCATCATCTCCCGCACTTTCTGCCACTCTTTATCAATGATGCCACGCTCGTCCAGCCACTCCATCACCTTATCCGGATCGTGAAGATCCTCCGGCGGTTTCACCCCACCAGCATACGCAACCTTGACAAATTGGCGCCGCTCGTCCTGCGCTTCCATGATTTCGAGCTGCAAGGCTTTGTAGAGCGAATACTACGTAGTGTCACCATCATGTGTGAGCGCTCTGCATGATCAGACGAACCTCCCAGTGACAGAATTGATGGTATGCTCGGGTGCGCGCTGCACAGAATCGACCGAGGTGAAACTCTTTTTTGGGGTCCCGCTTTTCGACGGCGCCACTATCACTATCTTCGTCTTCGTCCTCGTCCTCGTCACTGTCTTCGTCTTCGTCGTCCTCTCCCGAGGACTTGTCATCTGACTCGTCGACAGATACATTCTATACATCACCATCAGCAAATGCTGCTGATCGATGCGCGTAGTCATACCTCAAAGTCATAGTGGTCGTACGGTTTCCCACTCAGTCGACCTAGCAGCGTGGACAACCTGCTCCCTAGACGACATGCATCACATTCACGTATTGCAGTCTTTAAGCGAAACAGATTAAACTCTGGATATTTTTCCAAGAGTTTCTTGAAGTCAGCTCTCCAGACGGAGGACGTAACAAGTGAGTCGCGTATCCCGCTCAACTTGCGACGGGTGACCTGGAGTGGTACGGAAAGGTATTCCTCCTCTAATGGGCCGTGCATCAGTCACTGTTGGCAAGTTTTGAACATGCAAACCTTTGAGCGTTCGTTCGAGGAACGGACGTCTGTCGGCCAAGGGTCGTACAGCCATATGGACGAAAAGTTGGCAGATGATCTTGAAATGATGTGTCAGATCTTGATGTGTACTCATACTGAATGCGAGGGGAAGCTGGGGTGTTGGAGCGCCGACTGCGTCATCGTCGACGATAAAGTCGTCCTCGTCCTCACTGCTATCGGCGTCATCGGACTCTCCGCTGTGATGTGGTTTGGCACCCTTGAATGGGACGTCTGCTGAACTTTCAGACTGGTCGGCTTCCGAAGAGGTAGATTCGAGCACGATCTCGCCACGTTTCCTACCTTGCAAACGAAATCAGTCACATGCATCAGTATCGATTTGATGCATGCTCACTCTTAAGCTTTTCCAAGTTGCGCTGAAATGCGGTCGTCTTGCCGCGGGAACGTAAGCGACTGTCGAGTACTTCTGAAGAACGCGTGTTATCAATGGACAGGGGGAGCTGACCAGTTACTACTCGCGATTTTCTCCGTCAAGTATGTCGTCGTCGTCGTCGTCGTCATCGTCGTCCTGCTCGGGCGTTGGAGGTCTTGCACCCTTGGTCAACTTGCGCTTGCGAGGTTGAACGTCGTCTTCGGAGTCGAGAACGGTACGGTTGTTCTTCCCCTTTGGATGTCGCGGTGCACTGGCGACGGTGTCCTCTTCACTGCCAGTGCCGACGGCGTGACTCTTGCGTCGCTTTGGACGACGAGGGGAAAGGTCTTGGTCGCTCGCGTCGTCGACCTTTGGCTCAAAGTGTATTGCGGCGACGTCGCTGTCCGTATCTTGGCCCTCGTCGTGCTCGGGGCTTCCGGCGCGCTTCCGGCGTCGCTTGCTGGAGCTGAGGCATTCGGCGAGACTCTGTTGCTTCCAGAACGTCGTCGACATGAAGTAGACAAGACGGAGAAAAGTAACAAACTACGACAAGACTCTGACTTAAGCTGTACGGAGCCTCGCCTTATGTGCTTTTCTAGCCCTCTCTTTCATGATCGTGGTCCCGACGAACAAGCCAATTCCTGACAGTCCGACGACAAGTAAGAACGCGGGCAGACGGACGGCCCATTCGCGAGCTGGAAAGTAGTCGTGTATGGGGCTCGACGCGTCAAAGAAGGGCTGGAGAGAGTGAGATGGGCAGCGCGGGGAGCAGGACGACTTACGAGGAGGATGGCCCAGGTAGTGTAGTAGACAAAGACGGCCGCTGCGACGAGCAGCATAGAGCTTCCAAGCGCCTTGTCGCTCACGGCCTGCACGACGGTCGGTCGGCCTGGGCAGCTCGGAGACGGGGAGAACACTCACCATGACGGTTTAATGCAAGTCACAGCTTGTACTCGCTCGTCCACCATGGCCTTTGCGTCCCTCGCCCACGTCCGCATCCTCCTCCTCCCCGTCGGCCACATCCCCAGGTCCACTTTCGACGCCTACGCCGCAGAGATTCGCACATTCGACTCCATTCGACTCGGCGACATCCCCGGCGATGCCAAAGACGAGCGAGGTGCGCACCAACGACGACAAGTTTTCGCTACCTCACACGTTCCCAGCCCGGTTCATGCCCAGCCCTCTCTCTAGCGGATATCTCCACCTGTCATTCTCCTCCCATCCCACCCTCCACGCACACGCCCCGCTTGCCCTCTTCCGTCCCTCTCACTTCAACCTCGGCATCATCGGCATTGCTGCCTCTCATCCGTCCGAGTCTCCTCTCGACCAGTTTCACACCGCTCTGGCAGACATCCCCCCCGAAACCTCCTCGTTTCCTCTCGCCAAAACTTGCTTTGCCTTCCAGGACGACGATGCACCCAACGCCGCCCTCGGTGACAATCTCCCCGGCCTCTCCATGATCCCAAACGCAATGGGGAACAAGAAGCTCTACATCGGCACTTTGTTGGCTGATGTATGCTCACAAATCTTGGGTGAATTCGGACGCTTGGTGTGTGACACTGAACTCATACAACGCCTCCGTCTCACTTCTTCAGGTACACACGTTGGAATCACCTTTGGGGAACGAGTACCTCAACGCGACTCTTTTCCCCACTCTGCCGCTGGCTTCAGACTGGCCGTCCGCTCTCGAGCCCAGTTCACACCTCCCTCTGCCCCCCTTTCATCCCAGCCAAGCTGACATCGTCCTATCCCTCCCAACGAACAATGGCACAATCCGCAACTCTCCCGCACCTGGCCCTTCTTCCGTGTCACGTCATTCCACTCTGGGTCCACCCACCGTTAAAAAGCGTGTTAGTGCAGTAGGGACCGCCTCCTCGCACGCAAGGCTTTTTAAAGTTTACGGCGACTTTTTTCTGTTAGCGGGGAGAACACAGGATTCCAGAATATGGTCCGCATACATCCTTCATCCTGCTTTTCTGTAAATGACAACCTCAAAGGTACCAGGAAGCACTAAGCATGTTCAAGACAGGAATGGACCCCGTTTGGCAAGCATCAGCCTTGGAAGGTTTGGCAGTCATCTCCGTTCTCGACTCTTGGGCCGCTAGCCAAGGCCTGGTAAGTTTCTGTTTTCCTTGATGACTACATGTGTTGCACGCCTTTTCACAGCAGGCATCGTTCAGTGATGCAAAAGACCCTTGGGTGGAGGTTAACGAGCAACTTTCGCAAGCCGTTTCTACATATCTCAAGGCCAGCGTTTCATCGGATACCACCCAGGACTACTCCCTGCTGGCGTTTGTTTACACTTCAGCTGTCCTGCGACAGACCTCGTTGCTGTTCTGTGTTTGGTCATCCAAGGGATGGGGTGCATTTGCCTTTGCATCGATGTTGCAGCCGGGTGGCACAGCTTTTTGGCAAAAGCTTGTCTCTGACGATTCCCCAGCCAATCTCGAACGTCTCAGTACGATCACCGGTATCACTCGCTCGCAGATTGCCAGTTCTGTCTCACAGGCACACGGACCTTGGTTGTTACATCTCGGTCCTCAAGAGCGCCTCGTTGTTTTGCAGTCGGTGGCGAATACCTACGGCTACCTGGGATACAAACGCAAGGAAGCGTACGTTCTTCGGGAGGTGATTAGTTGCATCATGGACTTGGTTGTCTGTGGTCGTGATGAAGATTACCAACTTCGAACGTCGGAAAGTTCTGGTTCGATCACCCGCGCTGGTCTCCACAACGGAGATGACAATGCCTCTACTACCGGGAGTTTAGCATTTCGACCAAACGAGAATGTTCAAGGCAATCATAGCGTACTCAAGGTTCTCACGTATACGTGCAAGGCTTTCGGTGTCGATTTGGAATCCGTGAATGTAGCTCCACCAGCAAAAGCCGAGGAGGAAAATGACGATACGCAAATTGTTCCCTCTGATTCGAGTTTGTCACTCGCAGAGTCGTCGAATAACCCATTTGGATGGCCGGAACTCCAGGTAGGAGTTGTACGCGAAGCCATTGCTATTGCTGAGGCACTCCCTGGTCAGTAAATACTATTGCTGCAGACTGAATCTTACAGATCCAACAGACCAACTGGCTGTGGCTCGCTTTTCTTTATCTGCTCTCAGGACCATGCACTCCATCCTTACCGTTAATGATCAATGCCACCTATACCAAACAGCATCGAAAGCGCTTGTTGTAACACGAAGGCGTGGCGATTCATCTGTGGTCGAATACTGGGCTGAACACCCTATCCAAAGCATCGCCGTATTGCCGTGAGCCCTGAACACTCGTATGGTGATTTTGCGGGCGACTGATGGAATATCCAGGCTCCCTTCCCATCGCATCCCGGCTGAGAAGCCGCTATCACTATTGACCAAAAGTAATTCCACGCCCCGTGGTATGAGTATCATATCCGGCAAAGACAACGACCCGTTTTTATACAATCCCCGAAGGTCTGCTAATACGCAAGTAAGCTGAGCGAACGACTATCTGTTGTTCGAGCAACTAAACGTTCACTCACAGGGAAAAACTACCATTGTCCAGAATGAAGTTGCCGAGCTGGTTATCACTCTGCGCAACCCCTACGTGTTCGAGCTCGAACTCCGTGATGTGTCGCTAATGTAAATATTTATGTCGCATATTATCGATTTTTATAATTGATCCTTTCTAGTACCTCAGGTGTCGAAGTTGACTGTAGTATCATCCCGTCGATCGTGATTCCCGCAAACTCTGTTCATGCTATTACAGTAACCATGACTGCTAAAACGCCAGGCGTCTTGGTTGTCAAAGGCTGTATAGTTCACGTGCCCAATGGCGCTCCTAAGAATTTTCTCCTTCCTGTATCCACAGACTCTGAGGAAGAGTATCAGTCTCGGAGGCAGAGCATGATGATGTGCGAGAGTGGTCGATCAAAGTACTCGGGACTGGATTCGCGGCTATGGGACAAGGGCGGGAAACGTTTGACCAATCTTTTGGTGCCATCGAAAGTGAAAACACGATTCTTGGAATGCATGGTCGTTCCAGAGCAACCGTTACTTCGTCTGAGACGGACTTCTCTGACACATGCAGCGGTAATGCTTTACAATGGAGAGAAGTGTGTCAACAAACACGAGATTACCTCTTTCTAAAATTTTGCTTCTAGGTCTACTGTTCGACTTACGTTGGAAAACGTCTCCGCGTTACCAATCAACTTTTTGAAGGTGTCATTTGAGGATTCTACAATTGCTCCTGCACAAGAGGCCCTGGCAGAAGGACAACTCAACGTTCTTGAAGTTTACGAAACCGAGTACGACCTTATTCATCGACAAGCCTTTTCGTGGGCCCAAGACAAGGAGGTCAAAGTTATTAATCCAGGTCAAAAACATGTAGTATCTATTACGTGCCTTGGAAAGGCCAAATGGTGTGTTTGTTCCCCGTGTACAATTCTGGATATTCAAATCCTTTCTTAAGCACGAGTGGTACCATCCGTGTATCATACGCGCAAGTCCGCCAAACCGATGAATCAGACGTCACGCAAGAGTTCTTTTATGCAAGACAGCTCACCTACCCGATGACCGTCACCGTGTATGAAATGCTGGAATGCCATGATATGGACATCATGCCCTTGAACTTTCTCAGCGCTATAAGTGATGATCCAGTAGGTCAGAATGACTCGCACGAATGGTGTGTCTTCTCCATCGAAGTGCGGAATACGTATGGTTTGCCATTCGAGGTGACGTTTGAAAGGACTCGACATGGTATGCTTGGATTACCCTTTTCCCTCCGGAAAACGGAAACGTACTCATTAGATCAGATGCACAAGATGGTACCCGACGGTGCATTGTTCCACCTGGCTCAACGTCCCGGCAAGTCCAACGCTGGATTTTTTTTTCCTGTTCTTTAGTTGACACGAATCCTTGTGAACAGATTCCTACTTCCGATCAGAAAGTTCCGGCTTCCTGATGATGTTATTTCACGCCCCATTCCTACTCTATCAGACCGCCAGTTCGTCGTGTCCAGGTCCAGTTTGAGCAATGCGGAAGACATGGCTCAGAGAGAACTCTTCTGGTACCGCGAGGAACTGTTGACCATCATCCAAGGTCGTTGGAAAGAGGTCAATGTCACCACTGACCGCCCGAGCCGATGACTGACTGACTTTTCCCTCAGGCAAACGGTAGTCGCAACGGACATCTGTCTTTGCGACGACAGCGCATGACGAGGCACATGTTAAAAGTGCTCACGTCAGATCTGACCCGTATCGACGTATCCTTGGCACCATGTTGTCCAGAAGAAACCGTCGGATCATGTGGCGGAAAGTATTCCGTGGCGATCAACACCGTCGTTTATTTGGTGGCCAAGGTGACCAACACAGGTCGTACGTTGGATCGAAACACTGCTTTTTTTTTGTCCTCCATTGACGTCATCTTTCAGCCTCGACGCTGACCATCCTGTTGAACGTATCGACGAGTCCGGAAGAACACGTCCTCGTGCAAGGCTCGCAGACGGATATAGCGCTAGGAAATATGGAAAGCGGTCAGTCACACACGGTAGAGGTACCGCTCTGCTTCCTCAGTGTTGGGTACTTTGAAATTGCTGTCGAGGCACAGCAATTGGGTGTCGCGGAGGGGAAACGACGGACAGGGGTAACTCGCTTGTGGGCAACCGCCCAGGAGGATGATTCGTCGTGAACTCGATTATCGAATCATTTTCATAATTGAAAGAAACCACATTTTGCAATGAAGATCTCGTCATTCGACGATAACTCTGTTTTTGGTGTGGTTGTGGTTAGAATTATTCGCTCCGTGCTATCAACTGAAGTCCGTTTCGTAAAGCACGCGGCAACGAAAAGGTGATACGGTGACAGACAAAAACTCTAGTCCCACCGAGGATTGAACTCGGGACCCTTGCATAATGTAACCTCATAAGTACAACGCTCTGACCACTGAGCTATGGGACTATCACTAGTTCAAGTGCATATAACCTTTACAATCATATGACCGCTTATCACAATTTTGCCAACATTTACAAAAAATTATCTGGCCAATTTATTTATCTAAGGATCAAGGAGCCGTGTCTCTTCCTCGCATCCGTTCGCGGATATGTGTAAAAACCTCGTCCCGGCCCTTCTCCCTTGTTCCTCCGAATGCGTAATCCACAAAATGGCTTTCAGCTCGTTCTCGGGGGACCGCAACGCGCGAGTAACAAAGTCCTCGACCAACGCTGTGGAGTGGGGATCTAGCGCGGAGGTGGGCTCTACACATCAAGAGGAGTAAGGCACGCAGTTTCAGGGGCTCGGGTACGGGACGAACCGTCCAGCAAGATGACTTCGGCAGTATTTAACCCGAGCGCGGTGGCCAGCGCGATCCGTTGCGACTCCCCGCCGCTCAGATTCGTCCAGTTGCGGTCCCAAAGTTCTTCGTCGATTCCCCAACCTTTGGCGATCTCGATAGCGTGTGACAGCCCGCTGCCGTCGCTGACAGATTGGGGGGACCGGCGAGAGTTGAAGGATGAAACGGCGGCTAAAAAGTCTCGTGGGGTACCTGACAGTAGCGAAGGCCTTTGCGGAACGTAAAAGACCTTGGTTCTGAAAAAGGGTACGCCTACGGGCGCTGTCAGCATCGAGACTTGAGATCATAGTCCAAGACATGCCATAGGACTTGGCGGTACTGGAGACGAACTAGTCATGCTTTGTGCAAGACTCATGAAAGAACGAACACGCACCGCCCTCTGTATAGAATCTGGCCGCCATACACGTTCAGATGCGAAATACATTTCAATAGCGTGGTTTTCCTACAGTTGGATGGTCAAGAAGTTTCATTGTCAAGATAGAAGCCGACGTACCCTGACCCACTCTTGCCTTGTAAGATGACTACATCACCCTCGTTGACGTCGAAACTGATCCTGCTGAAGATGGCGTGCTCCTTGTCTTTGGCACAACTGACATCACGAACTTGCAGCAGCGCCGTCATGGTGTCTATCGACCAACTTGGGGTGTGACGGGTGAATGTGAAGGCACCACCAGTACTACGTATGTACATCCCACGGTGACATGGCCCGACACAAGCCCAAGTAGTAGTGTCCTCCTATTTGATTGACACGAATCTAGAGGTAATTACTTGAAATCTACGACTGAGGCGGCATTCCCATCTCTTCGGGCGTCAGATTTGAGCTCTCGATCATTACACCGACACCGATTTTTGCAGCATTCTAAACCGCACGGTGAACATAGTTATCATTGGAAACGCATGATCTTACCTTGAAGTGGTCTATCTCACCAGAGACCAAGAACGCGAAAGTTGGGGCAAACCGTTGCTCAAGGAGGGCGGAAACTTTGCCAGTGGAGTCGAGTTGTGCTCTGAAAGTGGACATGCGAAGGTCGTACTTGGCACCCAAAGTCGCTACAGCATCCCTTCTCTGGGCCCCTGCGATTATCTGAAGGTCGGCTGCTACCTCAACCTTGTCGCTCAGCTTTCGCCAGTAGGTCGTCTGCAAGATACCAGCGGGTTGTAATTGAGCGGTAGCAATCCAGTTCTTGTTAGTGCCTGTATATTTGGCAAGATAGGACGTTGCGAGCTCGGTCAACTCTGGTGTCTGGCGTTGATACAGCGTTTCGAAACCAAGGGCGATGTTCTTGGTGAACGACTGGAGGTAGCTTCCAATGTATATGCCGGTGAGGTCGGCGGGGGAGGGATTGACGGCTTTTGCGTTGAGGGAATAGTCTTGACCTTGATAATCTTGTTCGAGCTGTAACATGCTATGGCCAACCTGTTGGGAGAGCTATAATATGCCGAAAAAAATGAGTGAGGAGATGAGCTTAGATGAAAGGGGGACGGACCTGGGCTTGCATTTTTGTGATGCACGTTTCTGACCAACCTTTATTCATCCTAGCGTTGACATTGCCCTCGTGATCGACGCTTCCTTGCAACAAAACCTGAAATACGCGTCGGGATGATAGCGGATGAAGAAGTACGTCACATTACACTGTTTGTCGCGTAGACAGCACCAAAGTTATAGGAGGGGGCGGCGACCTGAGAGCCGAGGTTGAAAGAGTGTGATATTTGAAACGCGGGGTTGATAGAAAGGTTCTTGGACAGGTCGGCCCGGGCACCATCAAACATAAAGTTCGTGAGGTGGGTCACTTGTGAAGAATGTGAGAGGGAAAGACGGGAGAAAAGAGTGTATGGCGTACATTTGACTTCTTTTTGCAAGTTCTCGACGGTGCCAGGGTTTGGAAGGTCGAGAGACTTTCGCCAATTAGAAAAGCGAGCATAAAATGATGTTAGAGGGGAATTCGGGGCGATGGGGATGGGGATGGAGGAGGTAGAAGGGACATCGAGGGGGGAAGGGGATGACATGGAGAAGTCGTCTGCGGACTCGCTCGGCGCAAAATTGGCCGAGTTGAAAAAAACTACTGTGAGAAAAGATTGCCTCATTTGATTGTCATCGGCGGCCCGCAAGGCCCATCGGACCGGCTAAGAGCTGCTCTCACCGCTCCTACTGCGCACTTTCCACATTTGGGTCCAATCACTGTGCGCCCGAATTGCAACCTCACAGTCGGTTATCTCCACCCTTGACCACAGACTACTACCCCCCCGTCGTTTCTCGACTCAATGAACATCCCCCTCACCGCATCCCAGAAACGCTCCATACTCCTCGCAGTCACTATTATCGTAAGCTCGTCACCTTTGTGTGTGGTCGCGCACCCTCAGCTCACCGCCCCAAGCTTGGTCTGTGTTTCCTTCTGGGCTCCCGACCTGAAACTGCCACTCTTTCTGCCCCATGGTCCCTTCAACACAAAGTAACCAGCCCCCCCTACCACATCGATAACCCCCCCTCCGCTATTACCTCCGAGCCTGAGCCTGCCCCAACAGCACAGCAGAGTGGCCCGATTCCATCCGACAACTTTTTTGTCGACTTCAAAGCCGCCGAAAACGATTGGTCCTCTCGCCGTGCGAATGCAACACTCGTGATTCTCGCTCGCAACAGTGATGTAGATGGCGTCGTTCAGAGCATGGAACAAGTAGAGTCCAAGTTTAATCGCAAGTTCAACTACCCCTGGGTCCTACTCAACGAGGAGGAGTTTACTGCAGAGTTCAAAAGGTAATTTGATTCTCGTCGTCAAGGACTCACTCACACGCTTGTAGACGCGTTTCCGTCTTGACCGATGCGCCCGTCCACTTCGGTCTCATCCCCCGCGATCATTGGTTTCAGCCTGACTGGATCGACGAGAACCGTGCGCGAGAGGGTCGTGACAGACTTATGAGACAGAACATCATCTATGGCGGTCAGTCAACTTTGCTCTTGGTGTACACATCACGTGATGGCTAATTCCCACCCATTGCAGGAAGTGTTTCGTGAGTGCAGTCATATTTCCTTGACATGGCCGAGCTTTACGATGCTCCGCAAGATATCGTAACATGTGCCGTTTCAACTCGGGAGTGAGCCGATTCATTTTGGATTGTGACCATATTTTCCTGAGCTTCTTTCCCTAGTACTTCTTCCAACATGAGCTACTCCAGCCTTATAAATGGTACTGGAGAGTAGAGTAAGCGATCCCTTTTTAATCATCGTGCGCCGTCTGACATGTCGCCCAGGCCTGACGTTAGATATTTCTGTGATATTGATTACGACCCTTTCTTGTTTATGGAAGATAACAACAAAGTTTATGGTTCGTGCACGACTTACCACTGTCTTATCATGATTTTCTCTTGACGCTTTTCAGGGTTTACGATTTCCATGCCAGATTGGGAGCCGACGATACCAACCCTGTGGAGTTCAATTCGAGGTGCGGAAAGACATGTTCACACGTCCTACCATCGAGATTGTTGATCGGAACTGATTAGAATTTACTGCGGAGAATCCTCAGTATTTGCACCCAGATAACTCGATGGACTTTTTATCCGATAACTCTGGCGAATCGTATAATTTATGCCATTGTGAGTGCATTTTTCTGAGCGTCATTGTCACACTCAACGTGTCGAGTAGTTTGGAGTAATTTTGAGATAGCCAACCTGGATTTTTGGAGAAGCGAAGCATACACGAAGTATTTCGAGTTCTTGGAGCAGAAGGGCGGATTTTACTACGAGGTGAGACTTTGTGTGCACCGTTTCGTTCATGAGATTCACCATACAAGCGCTGGGGAGATGCACCTGTACACAGCATAGCTGTGTCACTTTTTGCTGGCAAAGATCAAATTCACTTTTTCAAAGACATTGGCTACCGACACAAGCCATTTCAACATTGTCCACAAGGGTCAGACTGGAAAAAGGGACGTTGTTCGTGCGACCCCAACGACAACTTTGGTATGTATAGTCGTATTTCCTTGTACGAATCAGTGTTGATGTCGCTGGACTTGCTAGACTGGGCACAAAACTCGTGCTTGAAGCAGTTTATGCGCTTGGCATGAAACCCGAGTCTCTGCTGTTGTATCTATCTATTTTACATAACTAATGATTACTAGTACATAGCCATTGGTATGATAACTATGAGAGAAACGCACGTGACCCGTTGTTAGTGTGCCAGCTCCTGGCTGCGGCGGGCAAGTCAGCCAATCGTGGCGCTCTAACGTCGTCGCCGGCATATAAAGCCCTTCTCCTTCTTGCTGTCAGTGTCACACATTCCAGCGTCGTCGTCCGTTCGCAACAATGATGACGCCCATGCGTTACGTTCTCCTCGTCCTGGGCATAATCGTGAGTACGCTCGCGTAGTCTCAACATGTATCTCACCTCAGTTCAAAACTAGGTCGGACTACACTACATACTCAGCTTCACACACGAGGATTATGGCAAAGCCACATCCGTGTCGCGGCTCAAGGATTACATTTCGCAGCCCGACTCTCTACAAAGAGACCCTGTACCCGGCCAGTACTACAGACCACCCGAACCTGTCTACGCTCCGGACCGAAAAGCGAATGCGACCTTTGTCATGCTAGTTCGGAACAGTGACCTTGTTGGTATCATGAGTAGCATGAAACAAATCGAGGACAGATTTAACCGAAAATTCAACTACCCCTATGTCGTCCTTAACGACGAACCGTTTACAGAAGACTTTAAGAAGTATAGCGTTTGTTAATTCATAGCTCTTCGCTTACTATCTCATTGTCCAGGCACATTTCAGCACTCACTCATGCGGAAGTGGAATTTGGTTTGATTCCAAAGGATCATTGGGTACAACCACCCTGGATCGACGAAGGAAAGGCAAGCATGGCTCGTGATGATATGGTGAGGAATAACGTCATCTACGGAGGTGCGTATCTATCTCCATATCGCTCTATCGTCTCATTCAATACGCCTGTTTTCTAGGAAGCGTGCCGTACGTGGGGCAATTTTTTGTCACTTGAAATTCTGACAATTTCTCTACCAGTTACCGAAATATGTGTCGTTTTAACTCAGGGGTACTCGTGATGTCTTCTTTCACCTTAAACATATCTCTCACATCTCGTAGTTCTTTTATAAACAAGAACTCCTTCAGAAATATAAGTACTACTGGCGGGTGGAGTAAGCGTCGCGTTCTAGGTCACCCGCATGAATTGATTTTTGTTTTCCAGACCCGATGTGAAGATTTTCTGTGATGTCGACTACGACCCTTTCTTGCTTATGCAAGATCAGCAGAAAGTATATGGTGAGATTTCCTTTTTACGCATGTAGGACAACCATACCACATATGAATACAGGATTTACCATCTCACTGTTTGAATACCCTGCCACTATCCCTACTCTGTGGCAACACGTTAGAGGTACGTTGGCCTGTCGAAATTTCAATACCTCTGGTAAACATGTCTTTGTAGGTTTCATCAACGAAAACCCCGATTTGGTACCTACTGATAACGCCATGGCATTCCTCTCCGATGATGGAGGAGAGTCCTATAATCGTTGTCATTGTGAGTTTACGTTTCTTATGTTCGCTACAATCGTTCAATTATGATTGCAGTCTGGAGCAACTTTGAAATAGCCGACATGGACTTTTGGAGAGGGGAAGCCTACTCCAAGTTTTTCGACTACTTGGACGAACAGGGTGGATTTTATTACGAGGTATGTTTGAATTGCTAGTTTACGAAGTTGTTGCCTCAGACGTCAATGACTTCTGTC
The DNA here is from genome assembly GCA_038090255.1 of Austroboletus niveus. NCBI lineage: Eukaryota > Fungi > Basidiomycota > Agaricomycetes > Boletales > Boletaceae > Austroboletus > Austroboletus niveus. Next base: position 50,715 of record JBBPMJ010000034.1, on the reverse strand, counting down.
GTAGCGATGGGGCGATGCACCTGTACATAGCATAGGCGCAGCGCTTTTCGCGAGAAAAGACCAGCTTTATTTCTTCGATGATATAGGGTATCGTCACGAGCCCTTCCAACACTGCCCTCAAGGAGACCTGCACTCGAAATCGAGATGTTGGTGTGATCCAACTCAAAACTTTGGTGAGCCTCCTCGTTCACACTTTACTCGAACGAACTTGACGTCGTTCCTTCAAAGATTACGAGTGGTATTCATGCTTGAACAAATACGATGGCTTGTTCAGGTAACTGCGCAAGCCCGCGAGCATCCATGTACTTGGTTTAGTTCCTCGTCTGATAACACCTAGACTTTTCTTTACTACGAAACCAGAGTAAATATATCGTAATTGAGGACCGCCAGGTACACTCTCCATACGGACTCGGCCACTGGTAAACACAGGAATTCGCATAGCAATACATGCCAGACGCAACTAGGCTATGATATTGCAGCAAACTCAGAGAATTGATTGCGAATAGTATTGGAACTAATGCCATCATGAGATAGCTCTCGTTAGAGGTGTGAATACTCACCGAGTCGTACAACCGTGTCCAGTTGGATCCTAAAGAACTATCGACGAGCCGATTGACGTAGTCTCCAACGAGGGAATGGGTGAGAGCTGGTTGGAAACGCTCTCGAAGTTGATTCGCAGTTTGTTCACCGAATGCAGCAAAACACGGAAGAGTGGAGTCTGCAAGAGAGATCAACGAATGATCCGTGATTGGTTACCGTTTTTACTACCTTTTTGCATCAACTCCACTAGGGCTGATAACATGAGAGCATTGCGCGTCACGGACGGGTGGTGGCTGAAAGCGAGCAAACCACTCACTAACGATCCGATCACAATGTTTCCTTGCAGCTTCAAACCCTTCCCGAAACAACCTCTTAAACTCCAAAAAGGCCTCGCCAGCAATGCCGCCTAAAACTTCGACATATTCAGGAGGCAACTTGAAAGGGGCAGCTTCGAACCCGATATTTCCAGGCGAGTTCGAAAGCATGAACCCAAAATCGATGTGGATGAGGTGACCGTCTCTGTCGAGCAAGATGTTCCCGTTGTGGCGGTCTTTTATTTGAAGGAGATAGGTGATGACCGAGTAGCCTTTGTAGAGTTGTCTTCGATGATCGGAGAGATCCCAAAATTGACTTACCAGCAAGGGACTTTGCAAAATTGCGCTGTGCACGAGCAAACTTGGCTGTCGAGGGATTTCCGTATGTTGACCTGAAGTGGTCCATCAATGTTACATTACCAAGCCGGCCCTCGGCCAAACGCCGCGCATATTCAGCCTTCTTGATGGAATGTATAGAGACGGCGTCAGTGATTGTCTCGACTAAACCCGACGATGCTCCGGTGATCAGGATGCGGAAACTAGGTCCTTCGTGTCAGAGGCAAAACAACCAGACCCACGCATATAAAGGGAGCGCACTATCGAACCCAACACTGACAGCTCTCCTCTTGCCATATTCGCTCGAATTCTTGAATGAGCTGGACAGCAATCTGTTCTTGTCGTAGATCGCCACCCGTTTTCACAATGACAGAGACACAGTCCCAGGTTGCTACCAATGTCTGACTTCACCAAGAACTCACGAAAATAAATATTTCGTGTTCCGCACCTAGGTGCCCATATGGCGATCCGTGTCGTATTCGACTCTGAATAAGGCGTCAACAAATCGATGAAAGCTGCATAGAAAACCTCTCGGACCTTCTTAGCAGCCCAAGACTCGCTAAACACCAACGCGGACGGATCAACTTTACTCAACTCTCTCTTGATGATACCCTCGTCTTCAGCCGTCTTCACGCCTCGACTATTGCCAAACTCCTCAAAACCAATATCACCCTCACGCATACGTGACATACGTTCCTCCTCTAGGGCAAGCATCTCCTGCATGATACGATCCCGGATTGCTGCAGCTTCGGCATATTGAACCCGCATGCGCGTAACAGGGGCGGAGGTAGCATCATGTGGCCTTGGGGTACCACCGAGTGAAGGATGAACAGGACCAGTTGACGTTCCATCAGGGGTTCCAACCCCGAGCCAGTTTGAGCCAGGAAGCCAACTGAGGGAACCCGAAGAGGTAGATGTGACATCCTGCGCTGTACCGAGAACTGTGTCTGTGTTATGTTCCGATGGTTTAGCTAAGGAAGTAACAGTCTCGCGGACGAGACTGGCATTTAACTGTGCAAGCATGATAGCTGCTGTTCGCATTCGTTCAGAATAGTCGTCAAGCGAAAGAGCGCGCTCCCCTGCATTTGCATTTGTACTAGGAGAACGTGTCGAATCCAGTAGAGAAGGTGCAGGTAGTAGAGTCGAGCGAGAGCTCATCACGGGAGCAAATGCTGCGCTGTCTTCCACTACAGGAGAAGATGGCAGAGGAGAGCTACGAGACCATGTGGCAAGCTCAAGCTCCCGGTTCTTTGGAGTAGGAGGGAGGACAATCGTTTCTGTAAGATCGATTGGACCACGAAGCAACTGTCCTTCACCGTACACTTGCTCCACGAGATCCATTTCTTCTTCTTCATCCGAAACAGGTAACGCCGAATTGTTTGCCTGGGGCGTCTCAACATCGTCCGTACCGCTCTCTTGTATGTCGACGGTCTCTTTTCCTAGGGCCTGTTCGGATGCCGCCATGGCATCCATAATTGCAGACGAACGAGTCTTCGTGTTCCCAAACGTGATGAGTTCTTTTGAGGCGCCCTTTCTCTCATTCTCTTTTGAAACGATGCGTTTAAGAATTTCCTTGTTTCCACGTTTAGAGGGGTCAAAGTTGAGGTCATCATGCAAAATCTCTATGAGAAGAAGATAAGGTGCGCGTTCAGCAGAATTAAGGACTACGGCTTCGCCAGGGGGGATGCGGACGATCTTGTGGTGCGGCTGGGTGTTAAGAGGTGTAGTGGAATCGTAAGTGTCCGATGAAGAACACCACATTGGCATGCAAACCTGTGAGGGCGTGTGTAAGGAAACTCTTACAAATAAAACAGTGATAAGAAACGAACTTCCGCAGGAAGCTGATGATTCAAAGCAGTCAACTCTGCTCGCAAAGCACTGACACGAGCGGGTTTAGGTACAACTAAGAGGCGGTTGGATATACTCTCAAGTGTGAGAAGAAATTGAACCTAGATAAAACCAGGCGACGTCGAGGCATAGATGAGCTGCCAGATCGCGTGTGTCAAGGTGTCCCATACCTCTGACCGACAATACTGGCTTCTTAGGAGATGATACTGTGATTGTATATCATACTTTTGGAGGAGAGTATCGCCTGCAGCTGCCACGTTTTGCTTTAGTGAAGATGGAGATGAAGAAATTGAAGGTGACGACTGATATGGGCTAGAAACACGATTAGAAGGAACATGCTCGTCGAGGGGATCTGCTGAAGCACGGGTTCGGTGCAAGTTGCGAAGATGAACAAGCGCAGGACTAGTTTGAGCAGCGACGATAGTGCGTCGGCGAGAAAGCACCGAAGGTGTCGGCGTGTGATTGTCTGTATCACACGCATGTAGTGCCTCTGTGTCTTCTGTGCCCTCGTTGTCGGGTTTCTCGTCTAAAAGCGCGTCGTCATCTTCACCCGAGTCTTCATTAGCAGGACTGTGAGTTGGAAGGACATCATCCGACTCAACACTGCGGGAATTGGCTCCATCGTCATCTGCTCTGCCTTGCTGTAAAGCGACCTCGCCCATAACGTTTGTCAGCGCAGGCATGGCAGGTGCGCCGGCCAAGACGAGGCCAATGCCAACGAGCGCAGGTTCGACGTGGGACCTGACCTTTCTTCGCGCAAAGGGGACGAGGTAAGAGGACGATAGGTATGGGTATGGACCGAGGGAAGGAGGAGGGAGCTCGGCAAAGATGATTTCGTGGCATCTATGCAGAACCCTTTGGCAGACGAGGAAAGAAGGGGAAGTGGGGTAGGCAGAGAAGTCCTGCAGAGAAGCTTGCATGAACCATAGCGTCTTAATGCGATGAGCACGCTAGTCAACCGTGAGGATCGAATGGACTGACAAGCAAGGCGATGTGTGTAGACCGCTGCGCGATGTCGACTACGAAGCACTCGAGTGCGCGGGACTTGGAGGGGCGGGTGACGAGGAGATGGCTAAAGAGGGTGAGGAAGTATTTTCAGGACGATGGGAGTGGTACACGAACCAGATGAAGCCCCAGACGTCACGGAGATCGTGGATGGCGATGTTTGAGAGTCTGCGGGTGAGGTAGAATGTTATCCCGATGTTGTCTGCGTAGAGCATCAGATATCGGAGCGCGACATGGACGGAGAAAAAAGACGGGGAGAGGAAGAGGCGGAGGAGGAGCGCATGGGACATGCCAGTACGTGTACAAAGTGTTACTCCCACGTAGACACTACCATGATCGTCGTCCTACTACTACCCCTCCTCGCCCTCCTCGCCCTCGCAGCCAGAATCCCGCCCCACGACGAGCTCGTACAGCTCGCAGCCGCCGGAAAGGGCGTCATACAACTCGACGAGCGCGTCTTCGACCTCCTCACTTCCCCCAAGCGCACCTGGTCTGCCTCCATCCAGTTCACTGCCCTCAACCCCCAGCGCAGATGTGCTCCCTGCAAGTGAGTGCCCCCGTCCTTCTCCGAGTCCGACTCACGTACTTCCCAGGGAGTTCGATCCTTCCTTCATCGCTGTTGCCAAAGCCTGGTCCACCACACCCAAAGAGCACCGTGACAACCACTTCTTTGCTACCGCCGACTTTGACCAGACCATCAAGGTGTTCCAAAAGGCATGGCTGCACTCGAACCATCTGCGCCGTGCTCTCTGACGCCTCTGCACAGCTCCAGCTCAACTCTGCACCCGTCGTCCACGTATACCCTGCTACGGAGGGTCCCAACGCCAAAAGCACTTCTAACCCGTATAAATTCGATTACTCCAAGTACCGCCTGCCCTTCTTCTCACGACGCCATGCTCACCGTCTCCCTTGTTTACAGCGGCTTTGAAGCTGGTCCTCTGGCCGAACAATTGTCCAGTCACACCCCGATCCCAATTCCATACAAGGCACCCATCGACTGGTCCAAACTTGGCTCGGTCCTCTCTCTCATCCCTATCGTCACGCTTGTCTTCCGCTTCATACGCCCCGTAATTTACAACCGTTGGATGTGGGCAGCCGGAACGATTCTTGTGTCGCTTGTCATGACGTCTGGATTCATGTTTACGCGTATCCGTGGCATGCCGTTCGCTGGTCACGATGGCAGCTGGATCGCCGCGGGCTACCAGAATCAATTTGGCCAAGAAGTACAAGTCATATCAGCGATTTGTAAGTGTTTTGCCCCTCCTCGACATCAAGTCGTTCACATTATAAATTACAGATGGGATTCTAGCGGGTTCATTCTTGATGTTGACGATAGTCACGCCGTACCAAAAGTCTCCTGCTCGTCAACGGGCGCAGGTGTACCTCTGGACTGTGGTCAACTTCGTCGTCTTCTCCCTTTTAGTGTCATTGTTTCGCATCAAAAATAGAGGCACGTTTTCTTCGTTTTTGCTTCGTCGCGGTACTAATCAGAAATGGGCAGGGTATCCTTTCAAACTCCTATTTTAAATGATCGACTCCCGCGCAACGGAATCTTTCGAAGCGATGACGAAGTCATTATTCCGCAGAAATTATTTTGTGTTCGTCCAGTTTGATGGTGGTGCAATAAAACCGTGATAAATAGAAAATATCCAACAAGAGTGCAATAGTGAGAATGATATATAATGGTATGAAGAAAATATCATGCGGCTGAACGCAACCTGCACCTCACCATCGCATGTTACACAGCACCCGAAGGCCCGTCCTGTTGAAATACATCTACGTATCTACTTCTAACGTTCTTCTTCGCTGCCTGCGACCGTGACCGTCCCATCAGCGGCGCATTTGGCACGCTGCTCGGTGCAGCCGGCATCGACGTGCCGTCTGTTGACGTCAAATTGGATCGCACGCGCATAGAACCTTTGGAAGTCGGAGGCGAGCTTAAATCAATCGCAGACGCAGTCCTCGGTGGTGGTGCGTGGGTGGGGGGGACAGTCCCGTTGGGTGTCCCATTAATGCGAGAGTTGCTGATGCTAGGAGAGGCAGTCTGCGCTCGAGAAGGCGGGGGTACAGGTGCTGAAGGTGGCGGAGCACCTACTTCAGCCTACAGAAGGATGAGATCCCGCTCAAAGTACACAGTACAAGCTTATTGACCTTCTTGTTCACCCAACGTTTCAGTTCTTTATCGTAATAGAAACTCGTTTCTTCGCCAAGGCTGGCTTTAATCGGCGCCGGGGTGTCAGACCGCTTCCATAACCGGCTCAACCACGAACCCGTGGGGGCAGCGGCAGATGGCTGAGGATCTAGCGAAACAAAAGCAAAGTTTAGCAATACGAAATTAGTCCCATATCGACCTTACCTCGCTTCTCCTCATTCTTCGTAGTCTCTTGCACTGGAGTAACAGGGGGTTTGTCTTCCGTCTCATTAGCAGGCTCGACCTGCGCTCCTCTGTGTGCACTGTTTCCTAGCCCAAGGTCGTCGTCGTCGTCGAATGTACTTTTTACTCTCTGATGGGATGTAGTGGACGGCACCGACAACAGAGGGTCGTCCATCAAGGAAATAAATCCCTCTCCCACCTCTTTTACGGTTTCGACATGATGGAACGTCGTCGTCGTAGGCGTCGGCGCGGAACTGGTGTTGCTGAGGGAGTTCCACCAACCACCTGAATCTTCAGTTTCTTGGTTGCCGTCCACCATTTTCGTTTCTTCATCTTCCTCATGTCGATCTTGCCCGACCCGCGAATCATCCTGTAATTCTGAACTTTCCTCGGCTGTTATCTCAAGCGAGGCCTTTCGCGCGGGTGGCTCACTCCCATACGCAGCCACATACCCGTTGGTGGTAGAAGATCCGGTCGTTTGGTTGGTATAAGGCGAGTATGCGTACCCGGAAGAATGGAGAGGTGCAGTTTTAGGAGGTGCAGGAGAAGCATGCCTCGCGGGACGGTAGTATTCCATAGCAGAAGATGCCCTGTCAACGGGGACGTTCACCGTTGCCGTAGAGGGCCATGCCATTGCGGAGCCGCTCCGCTTAGGTGCCGACATAATACGCGAACTGATGACTGTAGGAGGGGGTGATGGACTGGCTGAAGACACTCCAGAGGAAATAGAGCTGTAACTCGAGAAAGGTCCGGCAAATCGGGCCTTTGTAGACTCGTTTACCAGGGGGGATTCTTCGCTACCTTCACCAGCGATAAACTTGGTGAGATGTCCTTCAAGCCAACTACCAATACTGTCCAGGGATGGTTTGTTCACTTTCCCGCCTATCCACGACGTCGATTTGTCTATCTGTGGTGAACCAAGTAGACGGTCAGCGAGTAGCTTCAGTCCCTCCACCAACGAAGGAGTGAAATGCGAGGAGGGCCGACCCATGAGTGCAGTAATTGCCTCGCAGTACCTTACGGAGAACAATGAGTGCGATATTCTTAAGCAATGATAACTCTATGATATACCTCGTAGCACCCTGAACATGTCCAATATCAGCGAGGTACGTGGCCCGAATAAACTTGTAAGCTTGCAGGTGGGGGAGTCCGTGAAATGGTTCCTGGCCCTTAGTAGGGGCCTTCAGAGATAACGCAAACTCTGCGATCTCGGTGAATATTGTCGGATCAGGATCTCTGAAGAACGCTGGGTTGATATGTGGACTCTGCGAACCCACTAACACCAAACGAGTACCAGGTATACCCAAACCGCCCATGGCTGACGTTTGGGGGGAAAGTAGATAGCTGAAAAAAAAAACGGAATTAAAAGTGATTTGGAAATAAGAATTCAAATCTACCAAGAATGAGCACCCTCAACGAGATGATGAGATGCCAAGCAATCCCCAAGACCTGACAACGTTGCCGAGTACTCCGGACTTAGAGGGCTGGATAGAATACTAGCTGTTATTTCGGGCCACTTCGAAAGGGATTTTTCAGGGATTTGTGCACCAGACACAGTAGAAGGAAAGTTTGGAGACGCAGGTGCCATCTGTGACAACATAGGAGCAGGAGCTTGTACGGTTGCTGCTCTTGATAGCAAGTTCTTGGGGACAAGTTCTTGAACTGAGATTTATGTGTGAGTCAGTTCCTCAGTCAGTAGAATACCACATACTAGCAGCAGGGCCTTGACCCGAAAACACGCTATATGCTACCCGGAGCCATTCACGTCCAATACTTTGCGAGGCGGTACCCTTGCCATTGACTTGAGTAGCGCGTTGAAGAGTCTCGGAAACGCCAAGTTCAGTTTTCAAAAACTCGTTGACGGCCTCTTTCCATGCCTCTTTGTCTATACTGCTTGCAATTAGCAGTGCATGTGTCCATAACCTCTCGTCGAGAGCGTAATGATAAGCTTGGCGGCGCTGTCCTCGCACAAGGAATTCCTGTATCTTGTCCAAAGCAGATGGAAGAAGTGTCGAGACCGATAGGGGATTCTCTTTGGCAGATGCGAGCATCGGAGTCGTACCATAGGTGTTTGGTATTGGAGGCGTCAGAGCTTGCGCTGCCAGCGCAACCGTACCATTTTGTCCAGATTCGTCCACGGTGCCAGCGATACGTGGCACCAATGCTGCACGAACAGCGTTATCGACTGCGAGACTAATGTTATGCATCAGCAACTACCACCGCGTAGATAAATGATTTGATTACCTTCCTGACAGCGAACCGTCATTTTCTACCATAATCTTTAGTAGCTGCACCAATATCAACTTCCCTTCTAGACGTTGTTTTTCGACACCATCGGAAGTATACATTGTCCCACGTAAGATCTCTTCAACGCGCTCTTCGAGGTACTTGACTACACGAACCTTCTTCGTTTTCGCCTGCGATGTTCCCGTGCGCACCAGACTTGTTACAGGAGTACCGGGATCGGAGAACAACGGCCCAGGAAATTCCGTAGCCTTGTCTTCGGGTAATAACTGGTGAAGTACACGGATCGTCACGTCCGTTGTGCGTCGAGATGAGAGCGCAACGTCGAATCCCGTGTTCAAATCTGCAGCATTATGGAAGCAGGTAAGAACCTTGCCGCCAAAGCCAAAGCTTATCACAGGTGCTCGAGAAGACGTTCGACCCAAGGGGTCATTTGCGCCCAACAGGGAGGGAGAAGGTGCGTATGGTAGGCGAGTAGCACGTGACACGTGAATATCCTGTTCGGTGGGGTGAGATTGACTGCCAAATGAATTTGGCTCAGCAATATGAGCACCAATCCCAAGTCCAAATTCCTTGCGTGACTGCGGAGGATCAAGAACACCCGTAGGATACAAGGTTGAACCATTTGAGGTGGATCTCCCCCGAAGCTGAGAAGGGGTGTATGCTGTGGTGGTCTTTGGCGGCACATAGAAAGCTGGCGATGCTGACCGAATGGAACTAGGAGACATGGTTCTCGGAGGCGCAGGCACGGATTTGGGCTCATTCTGATTTACGGGAGGAGGCGGAGGAGGGGGGGTGCTGAGAGAAACAGACCCATGTGAGTTGCCCATGAGACGTATTGAACTTGGAGAGGCCGTCCTGTGCACCTTCAGAGGTGGAAGAGGGGGATCGTATGCATTTGATGCCTTTGGTCGGAATTCAGCCGCGGTAAGTGCCGGAGATGGCTTGGAAGCCTGAGCAGGAACACCGTTTGCAGGTTGATGTTGCGAAGCGGCGGAAAATGAGGCCGTGTATGGGGACGTCCCAGCACGAGAGACAGGATTGTGACTGTCGCGTTGTGCGGCCTGTGGTTGCGAAGGCGGCGTCGTACACTGCGCCAGTGGCCTTACCGATTCGTGAATTGGATATGGAACAGACGCCGGTTTCGTAGTGGTGGGCTTGTATAGATCATATGAAGGTTGGGCAGAATGTTGACTGGCGTAATGCGGCTGATAAGGAGTGGGAGGCGTATGGCTATATGGCTCGTACGAAGCTGCTGCACTCTGGTAAGGCGTCGTGGTTGCTATGCAATCCGTGGAGTGAGCCGAGCAAGCAGACGAGAGTTAGACGACCGACCTGGGGGGGAAGTATACGCAGAGTGTGGTTCGTACACGGTGGCTCCAGAATGATAACCCTGCCGGTGATCGTAGGACGGCGGTTGGGCACCCGAACGGTGGGACTGGCCATCCTGAGCAGTCGGAATGAGCCAGGGGTCGCGTTGTTCTTGCTGAGCGTCAGGATACATTTGCTCCGCAAACCAGGAAGAAGCTTCTTGACCCATTTGGGACGGATGAGAGGAAGTATGCACCTGGTGCTCATCGTGAGGTGGTGTCGTGTCGGCGGCCTCGTTCCCGATGACCGCAAAAGGGTCAGGCCCAGAATCAGGATCAGAACCAAAAAGCGAGGCTGCGTCTTCGACGGTGCTCATGGCTTCAACGTGTCCGACCTATAAAGGCGACCCGCCGTGTTGTTGTGGTTTTTCGAAAAGAGTCGCCTTCAACACCCCACTCCGACTCCAGTTAAGGCGACCGGGCTCGCCTATCGACCGTACTTGACCTTGTTTGGTTCGGTAATCACACCGGCTTTACCACCCGAATAAGCACTCCATAGACTTAGCAGTAACAACTCAAAGGTTCACGAGGATAACAGTAACATGAAAGCGAATATTGACAGCGAAGAAAAAATGCATATATATCCGACTAAAGCGAGTGCGAGAAGAAAAAAGAACGAGATATTGGCTTAGTAGGTTGCATTACGAATGTTCATTGCGAGTAGTGGACGTGAGTGCAGAGAAAATGTGATTGATGCGACTTGTACCATAGCATTGCGATCAAAAAAAAAAAACAGAGAGCGAAAAAAGGAAAACGAGAGCAACGAAACGTGATTGTCAAAACGGACAAGGGGTGATGGCGCACGTCATCAGTTCGACTGATTTTGGGACAGCGAAGGGAAATCAGCGGGCTTGTCCGACGTCTTGAAACCATTGACTGTCCGCTCCAACAGCCGCTCAACTGCGAGATGAATTAGCTTTAATAACAGTACACAGCAACGACGTCGTACTAGAGATCAAGTGCTTGCTGTATGCGCTCGAGTAGCGGCGCATGCTCACCAGCTGAGGGCGTATCTTACTCACAAGCAGATCTTTCTGGTCTTGATCGGCGACGGTGAGCGCTCGTTGTAGCACGTAATCTGGGTAAACATTCATTAATTATAGTTCTTAGCTCCGCTGTGACACTTACTGGCAAATTGGTCTTTCATCATAGAAACGATGGGACTGACACCGTCAGGCTTGGGCATGATGATTTCATCAACCAGTGCACGCCGTTCTTCCACAGTAGCAGTGACGAGGGCCTTCTCACAGACATTGGACGCGAATTTGTGTCGGGCCATATTCAACATTTGACCCCGAAGCTTGGCAATAACTTGGCAACGATCATGCAGCTTGCCTTGTTCAAGAACAAATTGCACAACGTAATTCTAACGGTGAAAAACATTAATCATTTAGTACACGAATGAAGAGATGGGATCGCTCACCCCAAATTGATCTTGCATAAGGTTGATCATATATTTGTGCAATTCATCCATCAATGCACGAGTTTGTTCTTCTGGAAGATGCTCAAAGCAACGCTGGAGCACTCGACAGCCATACGGGTGTGTTGACAAGTCGTACACATTACCACGGAACGACTGCACAAAACCAAGGCGATCAGGAGATACACGCTCGATCAATTTCTGAATGACATGGTTGCCGTTCGCATCCTTGACACATTTGAGCACATGAGGTTCCAATTCTTTCACGAATGACCCTTGTTGCTCTGTGAGAACGAACTCGACAGCCTGTGGAATATGCTCAGTAGGCAATATTAGCTCAATCATAGTCCTACCTTTTGCACGACGCGACAACCATACATTTGCAAAGCCAACGGGAGAATATGGCCTTCCATAGTGTTCGCTAAAACTGTTTTCTGCACCTGTGTCCCGTGCTCAAACAATTTTTGAATCACCTATTCAAAGTGAGACACATGTCAGTAGAGTATATGCTACCCACTCACGTAGTTGCCAAACACATCCTGAATCAACTGCAGTGCGTTATCGGGCACAATTTCATCAAAGACGACCTGCTTTTCCTCCGATGTTGCGGTTTCAAGCTTCTGCTGGATGAATCGGGAGCCGTGTTGATCGCCACTGAATTCAACCATGTAACCAAAAATGTCCTACAACACGATATCAATAACCATCTTAAAATCCACAGACAACTCACCCTCAGTTCCCACTTTCGAGACTTGTTGGCTCTGAACTCATCCAACAGTGGACTACGCAAAGCCAACGTGGCATCGTTGTCGTGACGACGTCCAGGACGTACGTTCTGAGGGTAAAACGGTATTCCATGGGCATTCAACCCAGCGTGCCCGTAAAGTGCAGCGCCAGGGAGCATAAATGGTAGCTGTATGCCATATTCCATGGCAGCTGCGTAAGCCTGACAGATTTTAAAACAAATTTCCAAGCCATCCTCCCATTATGGATGGCCAGTCTCACCTGTTGCTGAAGACCATACTAACCTTGAATATCAGAGATTGTTCAACGATACAAAGGAAAGTGCATACCTGTTTTTTGTCCTGTATACCACTTGGTACCGCAGCGCTTATTTGCGGTGTTGGCATAGAAGATATCGTAGGATATATGATCGGTTGATGAGTAGGGTAGTAATATTGCGAAGGAGACCGGGCGGAGGCAGAATAATCGTAATATATGCCGGATTGCTGGGCAACAGAAGCATTAGGATGTAATGTCTGTGGAGATACACCTGGATATACATTCACGGGTGAGTTACCGCTCATGCCATTAGCTGCAGGATAGAGTGAAGGATCGGCAGGTGTACTGTATCCATATCCATAATCGATATAAGGGTCGCGGGGTGCACCGTTGGTATAGTAAGAAGAATAATCCGCTTGGGGGTATCCGCCATAAGGCGTACGGCCCTGCACCATGGGGGACGGTCGGACTTGAGGAGAAACGGAATGATGAGAAACGCCGTTTGGTTGAGATGGGACAGACGGCTGACGGTATTGGTTATTGATGCGGTCGTCCTCAACGGCCATTCCCCTGAGGCCGAGTGACAGCTCGTTCTCAACCATCGACGTGACATCGAACGTTCCGTTTTGGCCGGAAAGCGAAGAGGAGCCGTAAGTAGGGTTAGACGGCGAAGGATACCTGCCAGCATCCTTCCCGAGCCCATTATCGAACCTCTGCGGGGAGAATTGCCCGGGCTTGGCCGAAGAACGATCATCCTTAAAAGAAGACCGAGTCTCAGTATCAAAGGATCATAAATGACGACGAAAAAACATGCAATTCTAGCTCCCGTTAGCGCAGTCGTTGTGACTTGCCTCTGTCGTACATGGTGCAGAGAAAGCGGAGAGTTGGGATCCTATTACACAAAACTTAGTGCGTACTTGTGAGACGTTCTTACTAAACTGACCAACTGAGAAAACTCCTTCTTCTGCGGGCTACCACTCAGCTCATCCCAAGTACCACTGGATGGCCTTGGTGCAGTCCAACTGTCGGTGATATTCGAACGAAACGTATTCTCCGCTTGTGAAGGTGAAAGATCGTTGACGCTCGTCGCGGAAGAGATAGAGGCATTTCTCTTCGACCCCGGTGTGGTGGTCCCCCAGACCTGATAGCACGTGTAAGCATGCACATATCGAGACGGTATGAGTTCGACAAACCTGCCAACCAGTATTGAGGCCCTTGATCGCGGGTGTCGCACCTATCCCGACTCCAAACATATTGGATGGAACTGCCGGCGTGAACATGCCCTGCGGTTGACCCTTGGCTGAAGTGTCAACTGAGACTCGACGAGGAAATAAAGTGAACACACGTTCGGGGATGCTGACGGCGAGTGACCGGAGGAACGTGTTGATGATCCCGATGGTTTTCGGGATGTATCCCCAGGACGTGATACCATTGCACGAAGGTAAATTGATCGCGCACTGGGGAGAGCGGAATGAGGGCGAAGAAGAAAAAATGCGGACAGCGACTCACACAAATAAAAAAGGAACGAAGAGACGTAGATATTATAGTTTTAAAATGGAGGAGTAAATGAATTAACTGCGAAAGCGATTAGTGACCATGGACACGTTGGAAACAAATGAAAAGCAGGCAGGTTCGGCACGGAGACACGGTGAAGAGCGCGTCGAAACCAAGGAAATGGGCCACGATGTGCGCTACACGGCAAAGTACGCGTGTATGATGAGACTCACCTGAGATGATGTATTAAAACCAAGATGCCGAGCCGATGGCTATACGGCGTCCTTTCCAGGAATGCGGACAGGAAGAGAAATGGCTCGGGATGCCGGTTTATATGGAGGAAAGAGAAGGGCGAGGAAACCGGTGGGAGCCTGAATTTCTGAGGCGATTATTGAACGAAATTGAGTCGCTAAGGATTTGGTTCCGCAAGACAAATGGCACCGTCACTGTGGCACTTTGCCCAATGGTAAACGAGCGGACGATCTTGAAGAAGCGAAAGAATAAGTTGATCGGCAAAGGGAGGGATTGGTCTGTCGGGACAGGCTCAGCTTGGCGGCGCCAGGCCAGACAGAACCCTGGCGAACTTTAGCTTGACTATTTACCCCGAAAGTCAGGCTGGATGACCCTCATTAACACACACAGCCATCACAGGTCCCCGCCTTCGCGTATTTCCGGTGAAATTTTTTTGGCCGCCAGTGCAACGGGCGGGGCAGCGCACGAATACCCGGTGTGGTCGTGTTGGAACAGGCCGAACGAGGCCACTACTGACTGTCGGACCCGTCGTACTCGCTCCATGTCGCACGTCCTTGAAACGGGTCCAACGGAAACGTTGCCAAAATGATGGCTCTCGCTTAACGAATCCTTGTCGGCTCCGTGGCCTCCAACGGACGTCGTAATCGCCTTGCCTGGGGGCTTCTGCCCATCCGGCACCTTCGGATCTATCTATACATCTATGACACACACAGCGGTAACATCCATTTAGTTTTCCCTTTCGCATCCACACCTGTCCCCAGGGACAGCCACTTACTTGACTGCTCACCATTCGATCGTCCGGATTAGTACGTATTGAATGATTTCCTATTCCCGCGTCCGGGTCAATGCACATTAAACGACGATGGTATGTGTAGATCAAGTCAACGCTGTCAAGATATAAAATGCCTGGCATCCCGAGGATCGCAGTACATCTAACGTCCTTTAGCTTCCTCGAGAGTTGAAGAACCACGAAGCACGCTTCGCTAAAATCGGACGTCAACGTGTGTTCAACGCTAATATGCGTGTACGTACCGCCTCTGATAGTATCACAGTTGGTCGAAATCCGAGTGAATATGATCAACTGTGCTTCCACTGCTAGCCAAACTCAATCACTTACCCTCCTTCCTCATTCTGGATCCTCGTCAACGGACTGGCCGATGACGGACCGCTCCCTCCACTTGCTTGCATAGAACTACTAGTGATCCCTGCAGCCGCAGCAGAGCCGCCACCGCCACGGAGCGGCTTGGCAATTCGACCAAAGCTCAACGTTGACGTATTCGACGCCTTTTGTGCTGAGTATACCAAACCGTAAGTAGCCGACCGACTTCCGATAAATCTACCTTACCACGAGCTTGCTCGAGCCTTTCCTTGACCGACTGAAGTTGTGTCTCAAACTTTTGGTTTTGAATAGCTAGCCGACGGTCCGCATCCTGCAGAAGGGTCTCCAGATTTTGGATCCGCTCATTCCGTGCCAGCAATTTCCGCTCGGCAATTCCAGCTTCCTTCTTCAATGCTGAGTTCTGATCAACAAGCTACAAACCACCAGTGAGCTACAGCAACCAGAACGCAGCAAACAGGTCCCTACCTGCTTCTGAACGATTGTCAACTGCTCCAAGTTGCGCTCGAGGAACGCCATCTTCTTCTGCTGAGCTTTACTATTGCTATTCCGAATGACATTGTTGTACTGTTCCTTGATCTCATCCAGTTGGATCTCCAGTTCGACGACCTGCCATAAATATCATGAATATAGTCTCGTACAAGTTTTCGAACGATTCCACCTTTTCACAGCGGTTTGATAGATCTCGCATAAGCGACTTCTTGACGCCCTCAAACTCCGCCAGCTGAACATTGATCGCCTTGCGAGTACGCTCCAGGTCTTGTGCACTTTCAGCCAAACTCTTGCCACCCTCAATACCTGCGGATGTCACAGCGAAGGCGCGCTACGGGGATCGCAATGGTTTAAATCAGAAAAAAACAGCATATCCAGGAAAGAACTTACTTTTAATTCTTCGTTTACATTCTTCATGCTGTCAATTGTGGCGTTGAGGGAGCGGATTTCGTTCGACTTCAGCTCAAGTTGTTGTTTGAGATCGGCGACCTCGGCGATACTGGCTTCCCGGCGAGCGGCATATTGGGCTTCGAGTTTGTTCTGATATCAGGCAGTTATTTTATGAACATCCACTATTACGACGCAATTGATTCCACGGGCATACCTTGAAATCTGCCATCGAATTTGCAATGTCAGCATTGCTCGTCTCCTCATCATGAATAGTTTTCTCTGTTTGGCAATGGGTAAATTCATGAGAGCATCCAGACTATGTATGCGCACCAAGAAGTTCTTCGTACTCAGTTTCAAGGGTAGATAGGCGGCCCTCAAGTTCGTCGCGGCGGCGAGTGATCATCTCGTTTTCTTCCTGACTTTGACGCAGGCGATCGAGCGTCTCGCGGACCAAAGACTGTGCTTCAGTAAGTTGTCTCCTCGCAGCGACCACATCATCGACAGTGAGAGATGAGATAGTCGTCTCGGAGTCGACAGCGTCAAGCTTAGCAAGCAGTTGGCGAAGTTGTTCGTCCTTTTCAGAGAACGCTCCTTGCTGTGCAGAGAGTCAGCACACACCTCTGGTACTCGTAGTAGACATACTGCATCAAATTTAGCCATCATAAGTGCCATCTTCTCCTGCTTGCGTTTCTCCTTGTCCTCCGCGGAGGCATCTTTCTGGGCACTGCGAAGATCTGTAATGATCTTCCTGAGCTCATCCAACTCGTTCTTGGAATCCTGGTTCTGTTCTCTCAAAATGTCGATCGTGATTATACTCTCTTTGTTGTCATAATCAAGACGCTCGACTTGCAGACGAAGCTCGTTCAATTGGGTAGACATTGCTTTGTTCTCCTACAATAACGGCTGTAGAGCGAGCATTCGAGAGAAAATTAAACGTTACCTTAGAAACAGAGGCTTCTTGTTCCCTGAGGAATGCGAGCTCCTCACGGAGCTCCCTTACAAGTTTTTCTGCGGAAGCCAGCGCACTCTCTTTTTCGGCCAACAAGTCGCTCAATTCGTTCTCCCTGCGCAGGAAGTCCTCTCGTTCATCCTTGTCCATGCCAATAACAGTGGGTGTTTGTGGCCGACTGTCGATATCCGACCTGAGACCCTCCAAGACAGGGTTGACAGGAGTCATGCTCCTAATAGTCGAGGGAGTAGGTGATGAAGTAGGCTTCTTGGAAACACCGACGGAAGTGTTAGGCTTGTCAGGTGTTGCCCAATCGCCTTGGTCCACGTAACCACCGGAACGCCATATTGCAAGCTCGGCCTCCAGCGCTTGTATGTAGGCTACATGTCTTGTGTTCGCAAGTTGTGCTTTGGAAAGTAGTCCCTTGAGCTCCAGCGGTGAGAGTTCTTGGTTGACACGGGCAGTATTCTTGATCGACTTTGCACGAATACCAAATCGTAGGGTCGATAAAGTTTCCGCCTCATTGTAAGCTGAAGGAGAACAATTGATGATAAGTGTGGTGCGTGAATTGCCACCCAAGGATTCTTGCAGTATCCGCGTGAGTTTCGAATCACGGTATGGAATATGTTTCGTCTGGGAGCAGGATCCAAAGTTGACATTACCAGCGTAGTCGCCTCCAGGGAGTTCAAGCCACATACCTTGGGGTCGGTCAGGGCGTTAATGACCATACCGAGAGCCGAGAGAGATTTGTTAATCTTCTTGGCTTCTTCCAGGGTTTGGCCCGACGCCCCTGTCTTTCCAACCTTTTCCGAACCGGCAAGATCCACGAGGTAGAGATTACCACTCTTCTGAGCACCGGTTTCAGTATTTCGCTGTTGGATTGTGATGAGGAAGATTGAATGTGAGCGGGAACTCTCCGCATTCATGTCTGTAATAAATTAAGGTTAGAAACGAACAAACGATCGAACCAGAACGCAGAGATTACTCGTGGAAGTTACCACTCGTGCTGCTCCTCCCTGACGCATGATTTCGTAAACTTCGCGAGCACTACTGACATAATAGTCGGAAAGATTCTTGACGTATACACCTCTAGACTTTTCCTCGTGCACCTGCAAGTTGTCGTTTTGAGCTGCCAAGCAAATGGGAATCAGCCGTGTTTCACGGGAGCAAGAAAGAGATGGCTTACGAGCCAGCAAATCACGGATGCGTTCTAAATAAATTTCCATATAAGAGACCTTGACCATATACTCTAAATGGGCATCTGATTCCACTATTGATTGGAATATTTGTTCGGTGATCCGAGGTATGATGCCTTTGAGGTCCTCCGAGTCTATATCTGCGCCCTGGGGAGGGTGATGAGGGAATGGAGCTACCATGTAGATGAACGACTTACCATCATGGTGAAAGTCTTGCCACTACCGGTCTGGCCATACGCAAACACGGTTCCATTGTAACCATCAAGCACATCTAAGGGGACGGTCAGCGATCTAGGTCAACAAAGTCGAGTGATATAAAGGGAAAGTGTAGGGAAGGATTGGACGGTCTAGGGAAAGACATGTTGAAATGACAGGGGATGGTAAGAGGACGCAGACCTCTGACGATGCTGTACGTGAAAGCAATACCAGGTTAAAGAAAGACAAGCGAACGGGAACATCGGAGAGCTTACTCCTTGACGCCGTAATCGAACACTTCGTGTTGCTTCGTGCCCATTGGGAACACCCTATCAAAGGTAAAGCCATCCTTCTCTGGGCCGGAAACGGCTTGGGAGTTGCGCATCATGACTGTTTGGAGATTGTCATCGAATGACACGACGATTTCGCCGCCCTCCCTGAGCTCTAGAGCGTTGGGAGGACGAAATCTAGAGATTGCAAGTCAGGACGTCGGCGGTCGACCGTGGGTCGGTGGGTGGGGACAGACCGACAGACGACTTTGATGTTGGTCGAGGAGGCCATGGTAGTCCGCCTGGAAGTCTAGCGAGACGTAGGGGTATATGGATAAGAAGGAAGACGGTCGTGTTTTGGGTGTCGCGGTGAAAGAGCCGCACGTTGTCTACTGTTTCGAGCGGTGGCTGAACATGAGATTACTCGGCTGATAACTTATGTACTACCGCGGAGATCTTGTAAGTACGGTAACTAGCCACTCTCTAGTCGTCGTCGCTCCCGACAGACGGCGGTGCGGGTGCCGGTCTGCTCGACGAGCTTGCCGCTGCACGACGGGGAAGGTGGTCGTCCTTTTGGGCGGCGTCGGCGGCGTCTATCCATTCCGAGTAGATGTCGACGGGCTCGGTCAGATCTGGCAAGGGTGCGGTTGTGAGCAGCTAGGCTGAGCAGCAGACAAGGGGGCTTACGGTTAGCCTTGCTCTGGTACCGCTGGTCGCACACTCTGCAGACGAGCTGCGCGAGGCCCTCCTTCCTGTCGAGCCGGATGGTGACGGACTTGTCGTGGTGGCAAAAGAGACAGGTGAACGCGGTGTCTGCTGCCCATCAGATCAGCGCTTTCTACGTCCTCGACGAACACGAACCCAGTGGCTCTCTCCGCTTTGCTGCGCTCGCTGCGCCTGGCTTTCTCGCCGATTTTTTGCGCTTTCCCATCCTGTCTCGTGGTAGTAGGGCAGGAACTCACCCGCACGTGATCTGACGCGTACCGTGCTCGTTGATCAACCTTCTCCTCCCCCATGGCTGCCCGTCGTCCCCGCCCCAGACAAGCCACCCGTCAGCCCACCACAAGGTCCCAGAACGTACAGGCCCGCGAGTGCACGCCAGCGCCGACCGATCAAGAAGACGGCGGAACACACATACAGGTCGTTATTCGATGTCGAAGGCGCTCCGATCGTGAAATACAGGAAAACTCACCCATCATCGCCACATCGCACGGCGCCAAAAGCAAGCAAGTCACCGTCGAGACCTCCGCCCCAGTATCCAGTCTGGGCGTCGTCACCTTGCCACCCACCCGCACCTATCCTTTCGATCTCGTGTTTGGGCCAGAGGCCGACCAAGCATCGATCTATCATGATGTCGTCAGCCCGTTGCTCGACGAGGTCCTCACGGGCTACAACTGCACACTGTTTGCATATGGACAGACAGGCACTGGGAAAACGTACGTGGTCCCGCAACTCTGTCCTCCATCGAGTGCTCACCTGCGGACTAGATATACCATGCAAGGCGACTTAGCACCCACGCAGATGGGCAATCCCTCCGCTCAGGCCGGAATGATTCCCAGAGTCCTGTTCCGCTTGTTCCATCAACTAGAGTCGTCCGCAGTGGATTATAGCGTCAAAATATCATTCGTCGAGTTATACAACGAAGAGCTACGAGACCTTCTTGCCAACGATCTCTCCGCTCCCGCAGGGTCGACCCAACCGATGGGCAAGGGAGCTCCCTCCGATAGTCAAAACGGTTTGAAAATATTCGACGATGCTAGCAAGAAAGGCGTCTTCATCCAAGGCTTGGAAGAGATACCTGTCAAGGATACAGCCGACGCGCTGGCTCTTTTGACCAAGGGCAGCCATCGTCGCCAGATTGCAGCAACCAAGTTCAATGACCACTCTAGTCGCTCTCATTCCGTGTTTTCCATCACAGTACACATCAAAGAAACTTCATCATTAGGCGATGATCTATTAAAGGTCGGAAAACTTAATCTCGTTGATCTGGCGGGATCAGAAAACATAGGTCGCTCTGGTGCCGAGAATAAAAGGGCAAGAGAGGCTGGCATGATAAACCAAAGTCTCCTTACTCTCGGCCGCGTCATCAATGCACTTGTCGATCGCTCTTCTCACGTACCATATCGCGAATCCAAGCTTACCCGTCTTCTCCAAGACTCGCTGGGTGGCCGTACCAAGACTTGCATTATCGCGACTATCTCGCCCGCGAGGTCCAACATGGAAGAGACCCTCTCAACTCTCGACTACGCCATGCGAGCCAAATCCATTCGCAACAAGCCCGAAGTAAACCAAAGGATGACTCGAAATTCTCTCCTTAAAGAATACGTTGCTGAGATTGAAAGGCTGAAGGCGGATGTCCTAGCGGCCCGGGAGAAAAATGGCATTTTCTTCTCCGAAGAGACGTGGAACCAGATGAATACCGAGCAGGAACTTAGGCTAACAGAGATGGAGGAAGCGAAGAAGCAAGTAGAGATTGTGGAGAGCCAGCTCAGGAACGTAAGGGAGGAATTCGAGCAAAGTATAACGCTCTTGATGAAAAAGGATGGGGAACTAAAAGAGACCAAGGAAAGGCTGAAGGAGACGAAGGGAGAACTTGATTTGAAGGAGGGACAACTCAAGTGGGCGAAGAGCGCGTTGGAGGAGGAAGTCGTCGTTCGGCAGGCCTATCAGGTCAATGAAACCAAACTCGATGGCGTCGCTTGTGGGTTGAAGCAGGTTGCCGAGGAAAGCATCGATGACATCGACGCCTTGTTTGATAAAATTCGTAAGATTGCTGCTTTCCTCGGCGATGTTTGATTAACAGCTTTGTTCAGAACGCAAGGCAAAGGTTTTCAATTTCAATATGAAGGCAGTGTCATCGCATGGCAAGACTATGACCCATGAGCTGGTCTCTCTTTCGGCCAAACTGGACGATTTCATGAAAACTGCTGGCCATTTGACGGTGAACCTTAGAAATGATGCGAAGTCATACTATACCAGAGAATACGAGATCATGGCCGCCCATTCCGAGCGGATTGATCATCAACTACAACGCATCCAAGATTCCTTGCGCGTCATCAATACCAAGGAAGACGCGTCCGCCGAAGCGATAGGTATTATGCAGAGTGCGGTAAGGGAGTCACAGGACACGATTAAAAGCTCGTTCGCCGCTTGGTCGGATGGCTTGCGCAGGAGTTCTCAGACTTTATGCAGCGAACTGTACTCCGCGAATCAGAGCAACTTCTCGGCCGTAGGTTGCATCTCGGATCGGATATTTTGCGTATTGAAATTTGCCTCTAGTTGGATGGTGCACTCACAGCGATAGGATCCCTCATCGACACAGCTGTTGACGAAGCTTGCTTGTTTGTCAAAGCGGAAGGCGAAGCTAACCTGCAGGCCAAAGCAATCACAGACGAAATGTCACGAGCTGAAATCTTTCGTCTTCAAGCCCAAAATGCATTCCTTTCACGAGCACTCGAATCTGAAAAGACAAAGTCGGAGGAGGCCAAGGGGGAATTAATTGAGCGCATATCCGACCTCCTTGGTGATTTCGTAGATACACGGCATCAAGAGCTGAACGAAACCTTTGATACCATCGTAAAGGGGAATGTAAGGGTAGAAGAAGAACTTGGCAAGTTTGGGCAGCGCCACGAACGACTGATGGATCATGCCAGTTCCAGGGGAACTGAATTCTCTGCATCATTCGCACGTAAAGGGGTGGAGGGCAAGAGATTGCGCGATGGAGCGATGAAGGTAATTCCCTCTGCTTAATCTTTTCGACGTGTCTCATCAGCCATTCAGTTTGCAAATTCAGCTCAAAGTGCGTTCAAGGATGGGCTTTCAGCGGTACAACTATCTATGGCCACAGCATCTACCACGTATTCTGGAGAGCTCCAGAGGCATGGACAGACCTTTCAGACGTCGTTCGGAGGTGGTTTTGATCGCCATAACAGAGCAAAGAGAGCTCGTATCGAAACTGCAGATGCAATGGCGACGGACTTGCAGGCTGAACTTCGAACTGTCCAGCGGGGGTTGACCACCGGTCTGAGGAATGTGGAAGGTTTTACTACTCGTGTCATGTCGGAGGTGCGTCCTTGATTGACAGCGCCATTGACTCGTCATTCACCTGCTGTAGTGTGCGAATATGGCCGACTCAGTGGAAAGGCACCACAAGGCTGTTGCAACTGGCTTGGGTAGCATCCAGCAGACCTCTCGATCACTCCTCGATCAAGCCACGCGAGAAGACGTTCCTACTGGGATGACACCTCGAAAACGGGTCTGGGAATACGTAGACAACTGGGAGCTAACAGAGAACCGTGACGTCATTTTGCAGTCCTGGAGGGGAGGTACAGCGAGCGCCAGTACAACCCCCCTCTCCATGGCACAGCCTCTACCCGAGGAACCACACGACACGGCAACAGATGAGGAAGACACGGAGGTAGAAGGAGATCTTACCACTACTGCTCTGGAAAACGACGTCGCACGGCCGCCAACACCGCCGGTGCCAATCCCACCTGTAATTTCGTTATCGTCGTCGACATCATCTACGGCGACGCTGCCTGTCACACAACAAGTATCACATGCAGGAAATGGTTTGAAGAAGGCGGGTCCTATACGGTCTGGGTTGTCGGACCGGCCGACAAATATTTTAGGTCCAAGGGGATCACGGAGAGTGCGATGATGTATATATGTAGTGGATTACGTAATAGAAGTCGACTCTTGCAAAGCGCAGCCCAGTTCGAGTTCCAAGTGTACCAGCAACGATGGCAGTGGCAGGACTGAAAAGTGAGTCCTGCTCAGACTGCCCTTGGCCCACCAGAACTGAATCACAATGCAGCCGTTATTCTCTTGTCTTTTGTTCTCGCCGTTGGGTTCTTGCTCATCATTCTTTCGTGCGCGCTTTGGACCAACTGGCTACCTCTCTTGGTCGGTAAGTCTACCAAGTCTACCACCAAGGCGCCATGAATATATACACATGTTCTCCACAGCACTCACGTTTGTACTGGCACCTCTGCCCAACGCTCTCTTCGCACACTGTGGGGCGGACGAGTTCTCATCATACGAGGCTAATTCAGGCGCTGTCGATCTTGGGCAGTTCATTACTTCGATCATCGTCGTATCCGGTTTCGCATTTCCGGTCGTTCTCACACACTCGGAGGTGATAAGGCTAGGAGCTTGTGTTATGTCGATCATCGGTGGCGGGTGCGTATCACCCTCCTGCCCCACGGTGTCGCTCAATAGGTCTTCCCCTCAGGCTCGTGTATGGGACGATCCTTGCCTACTCTGCCGCTTTTCGACAAGACGACTCCGAGTTTGATTGATTGTCGTGCATACCGCCTTACCTATCGCTGCAAATATGTGACTATGTACTAAACGGATGTTATCCTCTCTTGCTAAATAGACGCCAGCACGTTACTGAGGCGGGTTTAGCGAACGAGACGACTGAAAAGTGATGTACGTGGGTTGATGCTCGCAATTGCATAGGAAGTACTTACAGCAACCATGTCAGGCTTTCCTACCCGAGCTGAAATGAGATTTACCATCTTGATAAGTAGCGCGATGTGTGGTTGAACGATGTCGAACGTATGACTTTGGCCGTCTTCAACCTGCTGCAGCACTTCCCGCTGAACCTCGACCAAGGCTGTGCAGAACTTTTCCCTAAAGAGACCTTCAAGTTGACCATTGAGGGATTCCATAATGTACTCCGGTGAGGGAAGGTCAACCGTGTTCTGACCGGCAGGTGTTTGCGAAATGTAGGCTTGCAATGCCGCTGCCATTGCTTCGATTTCCCTGTCACGCCGCACCAAAGCATCCTGAGATTTTGCGTGATCCTCACTAACCTGCATAATAGAGACATAATTAGATTGCCTCGTAGGCATGTCAAGACAAAGAAAAAAGTCTAGGCAAACCTGGGAAAGCAGGTTTTTCAATACCTGATTTTCCACCTCCAACACACTGCACCTGGTCTCCAGAGCATTCACCTTAACGATTAGCTCTGCAACCTCCATTGCTAGTGCTCCGATTTCGTCGCCCGTCTTCACAATGGCATGCCCCAGTTCCTTGTTCTTGGAATCGACAACAGCTTCGATTTCGGCTCGAGGCACGGCTAGCCCCTCGTCGACAGGTGGATAAAGTGCATGTTCCTCTTGCAATCGGGCATCTATGCAAAGCTCAATCTCATCTGAAACAATCTGGTCACGTTGAATGATGTCATTCTCCAGTTTGACGAGGTGACCATCGAGATCCGTGAGCTTGTCGCGCAATGCTTCCAACTCCTTCGTCATGTCCTCGCCATTGGGTCGACCTGGAGTCTCCCCATCCTCCTCTAGCCTTCTTCGTTTGAAAGGTCGATCTGAATCCGGGGTCTGATCAGCCGCGTACGTCTTGAAGAGCGCTGCACAACTGTTCTTCACATCGTCCAGCATGCCTTTGACCTCCAAAACATGTTTCTTGGTCTCTCCTAGCGTCTTTTCCACCTCCAAGATCTGCGGAGTTCTCAGGATGGGCCAGAATTCGGATTTGACAAGTTTTTGAATATTTTCGTTGATCTCTTTACGTTTAGCCTCCAATCGAGATTCCAGTGTCACCTTCCGATCCTTGATGAAATCACGTTGGGCTTCCGACATATCATTCACGAGCGAGGAGTCGGAGACCATGCGAATCTGAGACAAGTCTGATTCGAGTTTTGAAAAATCACGACGTAATGTGATTGACGAGAACATGAAACTGGATCGGAGCATATGGATCAGAAAACAAAGGGAGCATCGCGACGACGTACTCGATTCGTTCATGCCAGGCCGACTTTTGTTCGTCCAGAGATAGCCCATTCGACCCCTTAGACACGGTACCTGCAGAGCTGGTTGACTGCTGATTAGAAGCAAAGGAGGGCACCTTGGGTACCTCGGGGATCTGGGGTGGGAGTGGGGGCGGAGCCGGTGGTGGTGGCTTTAAGGGTTCTGGGGGTAGAAGTTGAAAACGAGCATCTGAGACAGAGTCAGCTCGTTCCTTGTCTTTTCCTTTGTCTCTAGGACGAGAACTTGAACGACGTGGGTCGGCCGCGGCAGCAAAATCGTTGGTGCGGTGTCGCAGATGCTCAAGAGACGTCGTTGAACTGGAAGGAGACCTCCATCGTTTCGAGGTGCCACTGTAGTCCATGGGACTGTCAAAGGTCGACTTGCGGCGGGAGGAAAGGCCAGGCCCAGGGGAGCTGGCACCTGTAGCCATGCTGTCTCTTCGATGAGGTGATTCGTGGCGACGCAGTGAAGTCGGCTTCCTCTCTCCTTCTCTCCTTCTCTCCCTTTCTTTTTCTCTCATCCTGTCCCTGTTTTTGTCCCACTCCCTTTCCTCGCGGGACTCCTTGAAGCGGTCTTTGGGTACGAGGCTGTAGTAGAAGTCGGAATCAGAGTCGTACACCAACTCAGATTTAGGGGGGAGAGAAGGATGAGCAGTTATCCAGTCATGTTCGTGCGGGTGCGCAAAGTGGCACGCGCTGGCATCCCGAAAGCACCCCAGTGTGCCATCTTTCATTCGTCGTGGCTTGCCCCTGTCGTCGAAAAGCTAGTGGACAGCGTCAAGCTCGGCGAGTCAGTTGCTGTGAGGCAAACATACGTTGCAGCGCCGTTCTTTCGTCATTAGCAAGTGTGGTGGGATGATATACAAAAGCAGTCTAGTGTCACTGAACGAACTCAGTACTACCGATACTACCGAGTTAGCGTGATACCTGACAAATGAAATTTACTAGGAATGGAAAAACGGCTCATCCATCGTTGACCGGAGCAGTGACCCCCAACTCTTGCGAGTCCAGCCATCGCGAAACCCCTGCGACCATGTTCATTGCAGGCTGTATCCTCCCCCAAACCACTTGGATCGCTTCTTGATGATGGCGGTCAGACGCTGCGATGACAGATTTTTGCATCGTGTTGATGGTTGGTCGGATTTGCTGTTCGTAGAACTCGTTCAAATTTGCCTCAAAGGCGGGCCGAAGGATTTCTATCAGCTTTTGCCGTGAACTAGCGTCAAGTGGCTCTGGCGGATGAGCACCGGAGTTTGCGGGCTGCGATGCCACCAACTGCTCGAACTGGGCTCGTATTTGAGTCAGCCGTTCGTCCATTCTCCGCTCGACTTCCTCCTTCTGCGTGGCCATTCCTTGCATCTGCTATAAAATGAACCAAAACTTATCGGCAACTCTGATCAGCAAATAGTGTCAGCACTTACCTTAATATAAGCTTCTTTGTTTATTGCGACGTCTTCTTCGAGATGGCCAACACGCTTGCTTGTTGCATCAACTCGAAGGAGTAGATCACGTATATCTTCCACTGTGTGTGGTATTTTTGCATCCAATTCCTCCATCTGTTGAGCTGTCGTCTCCATATTCTCAAGCGCACTTGGCGGAATAACGATGTCACGGCGTAGTTGCGAGACAGTATGGTCAACCTCTTGCTGACGTGCCAAACGTAATTCTGCAATCTTGATTGACAAGTGTTCATCAATTTCCGAGCGGATATCGCGCTGATGGCGAAGAGTTAGTTCCGTCAGCGCTTGGTCAAACCGTTCTTCAAGGTCTTGGACCCGACTTTGCAGGGAGTCGATGAGAGTGGTATTGGTTTCTGAAGAGTGTTTCGGCGTGTCGTTGGAATGGACATCGTTCTTGTCCTTGAGAACATGTTTGACGAGAAGACCGCGGACCTCATCGATGAAGGCTTTTGATTTGGCAACGAAAGCCCCTGCTTCCTCGCTGACATCGTAGCGTCGACCCAAATCGAGCTGCGATGCAACTGTATCGTGAAAATTGATGAGCGATGAAATAGTTGAAGAGAGCTTGTCCCTCTGTAAGTTGACCTCCTTTTCACATTCAATGCGATGGCCATCAAGTTTCTTCCGCCCTGCCTCGCCTATGCGTGCATAACAGTGAGACTTTTGGGTGCGAATCCAACGGGCAAGTTTAGCCTCGGCTTCAGAAAGGGAGCTCTGCGTCCTAACAGCACGTTCGCAGATCCTAGTCGATTGTATGTGAGATGAGGTACTTCGAAGTGAAATTATGCATACTTGATATATTCTCTGAAGACATCTGTGTTTTCGTCAAAGGCAGCATCACGCTTCCGTTTGACACGGGTCGAGTCGGTAGGCGTCGATGCAGCAACAGGAGTGGATGGCGCAACGGAGGCGGATGTAGAAAGGGGGTTAGAGCCCCACCTGGTGGTACCAAGTGGCTCACTGTTCGTCCCTGTGATTTTGGATTTCCTTCCTTCGTTGTCCGGAATGCGTGGCGGGGCAGGGACCTTGACCTTCTCCTTGTTCTGTCTGGAGTTTTTCTCAGCCCGGTTGTCCACGACCATAGCATCAGAGCCTCCCGAATTACTTTTGTCCTTGTTAACGCCCCAACTGGACTCGCCCCAACCGTCATTGTATGTGCTCTCCGATCCAGAAGCCGTAGTCTTCTCCACCTTGGTGGCCCCAGAACTGGACTCACCCCATGGTACGTTCTTCTTGCTATCCCATCCGGACCCCCAGCCCTCACCAACGTTTCCGCTACTCCAGATTTCAGACCCCGTAGTAGTGTCTGTCCCGTTCTCGTTGTTCTTTGTTTTTCCGCTTGCAATGCCATTAGCTTGATTCCATCCGGTCTGGGACGCGTTCCAGGGACTAGTCGCAGACGAGTTTCCTGTAGGTTCGGGGACTTGATTGGATATTGACGTGAAGTTTCCGGTGGTCTTTTCGACACCAGCTGCATTCCATCCGTCACCCCATGCGCTTCCGCTGTCCCGCCTGCTCTCAGTGTCCCATCCGCCAGTGTCTTGCCCGCGTCCAGTGTCCTGCCTGTTCCCAATGTCTTGCCTGCATCCAGCGTCCAGCCTGTTCCCAGTGTCCTGCGCCCCTCCAGTATTCCACCCGCTAGCATTACCCCATGCGCTTCCGGTTTCTTTGTCTTGCCCGCTTCCAGTGTCCCGCCCACTCCCAGTGCCCCATCCAGTGACCCATGCACTTCCGCTGTCCCGCCTGCTCCCAGCGTCCCGCCCGTCGCCACCATTGTCCCATCCGCCACCGGTGTCCCAGCCGCCACTGGAGCCGGTAGTATCAGCGGCAGAACTGCGTCTGCCGTACCCTGAGTCGCGGTCGCCGTAAGGCTTGAACCCATCCTAAACAGGCTGTAGCATCATAAAAGATTTGAATGATAAAAAAACCCACTGAGCCACTGTTGTCTCTTGGCCTAGGAACTCGTGCATTGGCCCAACCAGGTTCTCCAGGATGAATGAAATTGCATCCTCCAGTGTCTCTTCTGTGACAGCCTCCTCTGACAGGCTCGCCACTTTCGTCGTAGTACTTGGCAAAACGTTCGAATGTCATGAGCGTGAACTAATGTGACGCGACCTACCCTACACCTGGTGCGATTCATTACACGAAAAAGCTTATCGACGCGTGTTGCAATGTAAACAGTGCCTAATGAAGGTCAACCTAGGGGGTGACCAAGGGATGGTGGTGGTAAAGTGGCAAGCAAGCCCAAGTGGCACACGACGCTACGTCGCGTCATTAATCTACAGAGCGTGATCCTTTCGTAACCCGGGGATGGCCGACTGGAGATTGATGGTGGAAAGCCCGTTTAGGAGTCTACATACATCATTCAGCAGCCTGATTTCGTTTATCGTTTATTTATCGCCTTCTTACATTTCGTCTTCTACTGACGGTTCGTTCTATGTGAGTTTTGTAAGTACGACCAGTCTATTAGATATAAACAAGAACAAACTGTCTCCTGTTACTTACTACTAGCTACGTGCACGCTCAGGCTACGAATTCGGAATAGCTAGTGTGTCTTAGCAGTATATAATGGGCATGCAGAACACCTTAAAATTCATTCAGATTTCACCTCCCATTCTCATCTCACACTGCGACAAATTTTTATTGTTGCTTGTCAATATTTAAACTGACAAACCTCTCCGACTTATACATTTACACACTTGTGCACTTTAACACACTTGCGCCTACTTAAATGTGACTGGCTCGCTTCTGTGGTGTTCATACTTATACTTTTAACTGCTTACCTACTTAAAAAGTGTCCAAGTGCTTTAAGTGTAAATACACTACCCAAAGAACAAACAAACAATCCGGATCATCAACTAGCTCACAACTATATATAAGTACCATTCATATTTTTGGTGTCAACGAAGAACTTTCAATGTCATCATACACCACATGACCATCAACACCAAAAGAGCGAACACGAGAGTAAGGACGTGCATCCCGAGAAGTTGTCTTGAAATAAACATTTCATAAGCCAGAGCAACAAAGAAGATCAGGATTCTGGAAAACAAAACCATGGTAACCTGCGGTCACGCGAGAAGAAGAAAAAAGGACATACGACCAGACGAGCAACACCATCGGAAGACTGTGTGCAAGTGAGAGTGATGACATACCCACTCTATCTCTCACGG
Source organism: Austroboletus niveus (assembly GCA_038090255.1). Classification (NCBI taxonomy): domain Eukaryota; kingdom Fungi; phylum Basidiomycota; class Agaricomycetes; order Boletales; family Boletaceae; genus Austroboletus; species Austroboletus niveus. The sequence goes on along the minus strand of JBBPMJ010000034.1, from coordinate 20,503 downwards.
TGTTCATGGCACTTTCCTGCATCGAACCAGGTTCAACATCTACCCACAAGTCAAACAGCAATACGCACCACAGTGTCTGCAAGCATCATCTCCGGGTCGTTGTACGTGTTGAGTAACGCGAGCGACAACGTGATCGAAGCAATTGTTGCCAGCGTGGAAACGTAGATGAGGATTTGCGTTGTGCTAGGTCCTGGGTCGGATCCCGATGTTGGATCTGACATTGGAATTACGCCAGGCACGGCCAAGAAGGTGAAATCCACTGCTAGCATAACTGTCGACTGTTGACTGTGAGTCAATCCAAGAATGCGAGATGTAATTCACTCACGAGTGTCGTACATCGAGTTAGCTCGTCCCTAGTGCTGGTTACAAAGTCCTTCCAACGAGGATAGATGATGATGTGGTCAGCCGAAACACGCTTGAGACGTTTGGTACGATCTTGAAACAAACAAAAGCACAAGACATTCACGACATCGAAAAAGAAGAGCTTCCAAACATTGAAGAATATGGTGTTGGATACTTTGAAACAAATTTTTTCCGCAAAATTGATAATCCAGGAAAATAGGACACCCAGGATACAAAATAGTCCGCCTTTCATGGCATTGTACACATGAGTGGCCTCAAATTGTATATTAGCATCTAGACGTTCATATTTTTGAGCAAAAGAGTTGAGAAATCTAGTTTCGGCTATACGCGTATGAATCTCAGAGTGCACGATCAAGAACATGACCTTACCGAACTTGCTCATCAACCGAGCTGAGCATTCCGTGTTATGGAAGACGACTTGAACAACTTTAGAGATACACCTACCTACTACCCAACAACTACGCTCTTTGGAGCACTTTACATCATCTTGAAGTGGCTGACGATCAGAGCTGTCAAGGCACATGTTAAGGAAACATACCGTTCAATGAATTTAAGAGAGATAGCAATGAAGTGACCTCATCTTGTGTAAACGGACTCAACGATGTATTAGATGTAAGTAAATCTATATGTCGATGAAGGTGAGGGACGTATACAATATGCACCACCGTACACATACCAACTTTAGCGTAGTTTAGCAGTTCTTTGAGTTCATTAATGATGCAATCAGATAGCTCGCATCTGTTGGGGTAATGTGCTAGGTAGTTCCTGGAGGGGAATCGACTTAACACTGTTACTGCACTAGGAGGCCGGAGATAGACGACGTAGGGAAACCTCACCAGTAGCATTGCTCCATGAGGTACCCTGGGCGAAATATCAATTTGGGTTCAAAAACGTGGTGTTGCGCACCCGCCTATCTGGTTCAGGTCTGTGACCCCTCTATATTTTTCGTTGAAGACTTCTACAACAGTCACTTCTTTCAGCCAAAACAAGCGGCGATGGTTGTGGTCGACAAAGTAGTAGCTAAATGAACCACTTTCAGACCCCGCATTCAACACAAGTTCTGTTGGTCTGTCCAAGAAAGCGTTTGCTTCAATAAGGTTTTTTGCCAAGCGTGCAATTTTGTCGGCCGCTTCACTGTTGTCGATGAGACATTCGTCCGTGAATATTCGCTGCAAATGCCTGTATAAGCAAAAATACGTCACGGTAATGTGTGACACGTGCAACGTCGTGGAACTGCTCCTTGAGACAAAAAAATATGTTTCCTTCGGGGTGAACGAACCCTTCCCAGTCTGGAACCGAAGAGAGCGATAACCTGACAAGACTTGCGTGTCAAAGAAGCGCCAAGTACAATATTGCGAGCATACCCAAGAGGTTGCTTTCCGGCTGGAATATTAACATCTTTGGAAACACTGTTATTCCCAAGAGCACAGATAAAGACGAGAGTTAACGTGGGATTCAAATCAAACACAACTCACCCTGGATGTCTGCGTTGTGTTGTATACCGTCGGACTTGGTCTGGAACTCCAGGCTTGGGGGAGACTTCAATCAAGGTATGAAAAGCAGTGTCCGAAACCGGAAAACCGCGCTCAGCCTGAGAGAGAGTGGTTGAACAACCGTTTCGAATAGGACTTGCGTTGGGTACACCCTCCGCCATGTCGTGAGCCATCCTGGTACAGATTGTGGCTGAGCGTTACAATACAAGTTACGAACGAGAAAGTTGGAGGAGACTGAGAGCGAAGAGGCGCCTTAGGAGGAGAGGGTGAAAAAAAAAGACGCAACTTCCCACTTCCTCACGCAGACTATATACTAGCTCAGAATGGCGCCGCCGATCACAAAAAAGGGAGAAGCGTGATATACCATTGAGTGATTGGCAATGGTTATAAACCATTGCACAGCCGCTGCAAACCATTGCCAATAACCAAAATGGCGTATCATGGCATATCATGGTCCTTCCTTTTTGGTGATACGCCGGCGTACGTCAAAAATGGCATTATTACACTACACGCCCGAACTATTCTTACGGGGAATAAACAATTGACGGTGTGGAGATAAGAATGCTCGGAGGATGATAAGACTCAGGCGGGATCAGACGAGATGGTCGATGACAAGTCGCAGGATATATTCCCCTATACCGTAGCTACTCTTAAATACTAGTCTACTTAGCGTATCATAGTACTTTGATTAGGTATCTGGGGCGCACGCTCTTCGGCCGTGTGTGGCTTACTTGCATGTGCTCTTATCACGTGTTGATTTCAAATCCCGATACCGTGGTAGGTTCGAGGTCACGGTGTTTCTACAACCGATCGTGCTTTGATTCATGAATCTTTTCCACTTGTTCTTATTTTCCTTATTCCCTTCTGACGACGTAGCTTCCAGAAAACCATGTAAAGCCATTGAATAGCCGTATCCGATCGCGCTGTGGCATAAGATTTACAGGATGATTGTTATAAGAGTAAGAATACCGTGACCGTGGGGTAAAGGCGTGATAAGATGAAGCAAGACATTCGCGGTATAAAAAAAAACAAGGGGTGGTCAAGCAGAAGACAAGCGCAAGAAAAATATCCAAATAACAAAACTGTCAATCTACCAAAGCCATCCACTTCGTGGGGGAGGAGGTCGCCTTGCCGGCTTCACGTTCCTTCGCACAGGAACGGGAATATCTTCTTCTTCATACTCCTCAACATCATACTCCTCAATTTCTTCCGCCCTGAGAGGCTCCCTGACAATTTCCTCTTCGAATGTAATGGCAGTAGTGCGAGGAATCGCTGTCGAAAAAGAAGACGACACGACCTCCGGGGTAGGGAATGCAGCACGACGTGTATTGGCTGGAGGTGGAACAGTGACAGTTAGGGGAGGAAGAGTTTCATATTGGATGATAGTTTTTGTTTCAGTTTCGGCGACGACGATGGGGGGAAGTTCCTGTTGGGAAAGAGGAACAGACAGGGTCAGCAAAGTGTTATACACGTGTGAAGGGGGATCAGTCGGCAGCGCGTAAATGCAAGACCAATGATAGAAATTAAAAGCGTAGACCAGACATTGCCTTGAGCAATCATGTGATCAGTTTCCGATCGCGTCGCGTCGCGTCTCGGTCACATTCACCAGTCGTCACGCCACCACCAACTGATCTCCCCCCCACCCCAAGAGACAAGGGGGACAGAAAATAAAAACCGTTGTCCCCCAAGCCCGGATGAAGGAGGGGAGACGAACTCTACACATGATTGAATGGGTATTTCTGTTATTTTTGTTTAAAAAGAACATCACAGAAACCCTCCTTCATCTCAGAGCTCAGGACGGCTCAGAACAGGCGGTGGTACCTTGACTTTCCGCTTAGGTGCTGGCTGCTCATAATAGATTTCCTCCTCAACTGCAGCATTGTCGCTGTTAATCAGGCTAATCGCGACGTGTAAATAAGGTGTACCTGTGATGAGCTGAAAACTTACACGAGCTGCTCCATGATCCACGCTTCCCGCCTGGAAGCGTCATGCTCTCTCCTGTTTATGTTTTCTTCCCGGCGGGTGATCTCGCGCTCGCGCTCAGCAACTCTGAGCTCACGATCGAGAATTTCATCTGCGCGCGAACTTGCTTCTTTCCACCACCCGGGAGGAGCAAGCTCTTGCTCCTTGACAACCTCCTTGATGATGGTTTGTGCAGGAGGAATGTCAATAAAAGTTTGAGTGGGGCACACTGGACAAGACACCGGTGACTGGGTGGGAAGGACGCCACCAGGTGCTCCAACGAGCAACTCGGCTTCGCGACGCGCGACCTCGGCTTCACGCATTGCGACATCACGCTCGCGAGTTACCAGAACTTGCGAGCGCTTCGGATTCAGGTAACCCCATATGCCGGTTGCGACGGGGTCATCCTTTCCTACGGCCGCGTTAGAGTTCTGAGCCGCAGGGAGAGAGAGCATGACAGCGAGGACGGCCAAGACGAGAGATAGAACAAGGAGGAGAGTGGTCGAGGAGATGGTACGGTGGTGGTGGTGGCGCTCGGAACGATGACGATGCTCGCGGTCACGTTCACGCTCACGGTCGCGGTCCTGGTGGGAAGAGGAGGGGACTGCCATCTTTGCAGGGGAGTTCCTGACGCTGATCGAGTGCGACGGCGACAAGGAGGCAGAGGGAGCTCGTGGGCGGGACGTCGTGGTAGAAGTAAGGGAAGTTTGAAATGTACTTGTTTTATGTCGTCTGGGAAAGACGACGATAGAGAGGAGAATGGGAAAGAAGAGAGGCAAATTCTTTAAGAGGTCGTGAGTGGTTGAAAACGAAGAATGCGCTGGTTGAAAATTCCGAACTCCAATTGTTCATTTCTTTCCTTTTACAGGATTTGTTATTTGTATACGAACAGTAGCCAAATAGCATCATGTGACCGCGTTTTGTCCGCAAGTAACACGTGATCAATAATATTAATATTTTCTCTGGAAATTCGGCCTAGATGTAGTAGTACTCATGCCGTCACTTTCGCCGACTCTTAAGTTTCTCGACCAGGTGTGTACGACGCGATGCATGGTGCTTCGACGTCTGATCAAACAGAATTCAGACGTCGAAAATCGTAACTGTGGTCACATCTCTGGCCTGTCTCTACACTCGTTCTGCGGGCGTGGGCTACTTTGCAGCAGGTGCACTTGTATGTGCTGCGTCAGCCCAGGCGGTCAAGCTCCAGATCAGACAGGAGCGTCCAGGACACGGTCAAAAGAAGTCGTATGGGTATGTCCCGGGCGGGACCGAGCTACACCATGCTTATTCTCTTCCGCAGCATGCCCAGTACTCATGCATCGGCATGTACATTCTTCGCTGTCTCCGTGCTTCTGGGAAGTATGTACCTCCCACTGCATCCCAGTTTGCATCCACTTGCAATGTATGCGCCATTCGTGGTCGTGCCATGGACAAGCATGGTCGTCCTCTCCAGGGTATGGCTGGGCTACCACACTTGGCCTCAGGTTGCAGGAGGGGTCTGTTTTGGAGCATGCTTTGCGAGTCTGTGGTTCAAGATGTGGGCCGAGAATGCTGGTGGTGTGAGAACACTCGGTGGAGAATTAGAGTCGCTCGTACATACCATGTTGTGACATTACGATGTGACAAATATTGCATGCACGTAGTCACGCGTCACGCCTCGCCTCCTCGTTCTCTTTCTTTCTCAACTTTCATCATCCAAGATGAGTTTGCGTCGCTTCGCCCAGGTGAATGCGGCGAACCTGCCAGGCTCCAGTCCTCACTCGCCCTCCCCCCGCCTCTCTTCAGGTGGTGCACAGACCCCAGTGACTCCTCGAACACGCGTGTCGGTCTTAGATTCTCCGTCCTCCACCCCGTCGGTGTCCTCCTCCATCCCATTCGATTGGGAAGCAGCACGTTCACGGCGTCCACCCCCTTATTCTACTCCTCTCAGCGTGAAACGCAAGGCTCGCATGAGCAATGTAAATAATGCAACTGCCTCACCCCGAAAGGCCATCGTTCGAAAAAGGGGGTTTGTTGAACGGTAAGGTTTTCTTGATCTCTCTGTACATCCTACATAACTGACTCGATATCCCATTGTTTTGAAAAGCATCGCAGATATACCCTCTCGGATTATGTTTGAAATATCGCTCTTTCCTCACAACGTGCCCCTGCCAGCACCCAAAACGAGCGCGTGGCTGATCGGTACATTGATGCACCTGCTTCACTTTTTTGTCCGAGTGTCACAGGTTCGCGCCACTGCAGACTCGGACGTTGGCTGGGAGGATCTTTACTGGGAGCGCAGTCAACAGAGTTGGTTCGACTGGGTGAGTGGCGTATGTGCTTTACGAGGGACTTATTCACATGAAAGGTACAGACCGTGCCGACAACATGCATGCTGTTACTGGTGTCGGCACTGAATGCACTGCATCTCTTTTCGCAGACGCGCACTTATCAGCTTCATCGGCGTACCCGGGCTGACCCTGTGAACTCTGCACATGCTACGTTTGTGCCGTCGCCCCGGCGGGAGAATGATATCTTTTCCGAGACACTTGCACACAAATCAACATTTGCACGCCGGATTGTGGGCCTATTGCAGTATATGCTACATGTGCTGTGGCGGGTCGTCGTTTCCGCGGTGCGCTTCCTGCTGGGGTTGTCTTCGCCAAGCCCGTCGACATCGTCGCCACCACAGGGTGCGCCGGCGGAAGCAATCCAGCAGTTGGAGATGTGGACTCCTGGAAAGCTAGAGCGAACACTGCTTGGGGTGTACTCGCCTGTTCACGGGCTATTGTGGATGTGCGCTAGTAGCACGAATTGGGTGCTGATGTGTGTCGCGATGTGTGTGGTGGGGGTGCAAACAGGGACGTTGATTTCGGCGTACGAAGGGCTGGTGAAAGACAAGGCGGTGCTGGCGGCGGAGGTGATGCACGAGTACAATGAAGGGGTGAGTGGACACCAACTGGAGGGGAGACAAAGCTGATGTGTTTGTCTGCAGTTCGTGTACCCGAGGATGAACCCGGTGCGGCGGGATGTTGCGGTGATGACCCATGAATCGGAGATGGTGAGCGTCTGGGAGTAGTTATGTAATTGCCGGTAGTGACAGGTCATGTGACGCTTTGTGATCGTCTTATCAATCCTTTGCTCGCTTGTCTCTTTGTGCCGTTTGTTCCGATGACTCCCTTGAACCTTCGGGGCCTCAACGTCGTCCGCCCCGCCCAGCACGACTCCAGCGAACTCGCTGCCCCTTTCCCCGACTTCTCTGCCCACCTCGACCTATGGACAAACCTCGCTTTCGAGTCTGACGAGCCCTTGGCTTCCACGTCCAAGCTAAAACGCCGACTCACCGACGACGACGACCTTGACGACGCCCCTTCTTTCGGTGTCCCCAATCAAGACAGCCACGAAAATGCCGTCGTCCCCCCCACTGCCCCTCCCACCGCCTCCCAAGTCGATTTCAGCACATTCCTCGCCAGCATCGGTGTAGATCCCCTTTCGGTCCCGACAGCCCTACCCCCCCCTGCACAGCCAGCTGTGCCCCCCCAGGTACACCCCATCCCCTCCCTCGCTCAGCTGCTTGCGCTCCATGCCACCTATGCCGGGCCCTACCCTCCCCCACCTCCTCCCGCAGCCGCTTCCCCGTCCACGTCGACAACCACGCCGAAGCGCACTCGTACTCAAAAATCATCACCTTCGACGGACACCGCCCCATCCACTCCCCAGTCCTCTGAGGAACCCACCCAGTCTGAAACCAACGGAACCGGTCTATCCGCGGCAGAGGACAAGCGCCGTCGAAACACCGCAGCGAGTGCACGCTTCCGTCTTAAAAAGAAGGAGCGCGAAGTTGCCCTTGAGCGCCGTGCGAAAGAACTCGAGGATCGTGTCGTCGAGCTGGAACGCGAATGTGAGGGACTACGCCGCGAGAACGGCTGGCTAAAGGGTCTTGTTGTTGGCGTCACCGGCGCTGGCGCTGCTCAGCATCAGCAAACGTCTGCAAAATAATCGCCCAGATTTCACGTAAGCCGTGGGTACGTTTTCGCCATGATCACTTCGGTGCATCTCACCGATTCTTCTTAGCCATTTCTCATCGCGTTATTGGTACCTGCCTTTCTTTTTTGTATTATGATTTCATGATTTCTGAAGAGCAGGTCTGCGATGTAGTTGCCTGTATTATCAGTAGCTTATCTCCTCCTTCAACATGTGATACACGGTTGGTTAGCGAGTGTCCCCCGTACTGTCACTTGATATGCGTTATCTGCTCCATCTTGCCCAAGGCGCGGGCTCAATTGAACGATTTTCGCAGATCTCACATTGTACGGATAGTTACAGCTTTCATATTCATACTCATACCGGATCAAATTAAGCCTGCGACTTGGCGTCGGATTCGTAACACCTGATTAGATCTCGAACGTCTTCTCGACTGCCCAGGAACACTGAGCAGCGCTCATGGATGCTCTTGGGGACAAGATCTAAAATACGCTTGGTTCCCGTGGTGGCAAGGCCTCCCGCCTTATCACACAGGCATCAATATATGCCACACGCCATCGCGACGGTCTGACTCACCTGCTCTGTCAAAAATGCCATGGGAAACGCCTCATACAGCATCCGAAGTTTGCCGGACTTGCTCTTCTTGTCATCGGGATACCCAAAGATGCCACCATAAAGCAACGTTCGATGTACGTCTGCAACCATGGAACCGATATACCGAGCAGAGTAAGGGGAGCCACCCCTGGGGAACTTGATCGAGTTGAGGTAGGCGTTCACCGGGGGATGGAAGTACATGGAGTTGCCTTCATTGAACGAGTAGATCTTTCCCCGTGGTGGTATTTTTATCTATGACATGGTCAAGTAGAAGTGGGGACATCAAAAGCAAACACGCACGTCAGGATGGGTCAGGATGAATTCTCCGAGTGCAGCATCCAGGGTGTATCCGTTGACACCCGATCCAGTGGACAGCACGAGGTTGGCAGAGGAACCGTACCTGACATGTCTCAGAAATACGCTTAGTTATGTGGCTTGAGACCCTTACATGGTGTAACCGGCAGCAACCATCTCGCTGCCAGGCCTAAGTACATCTTCGATAGTACCTGGCGAACCCGGTCGCTGCAAGACATGGGTTCGTCGATTTTGTACAAATACACATACAAAAGATGGAACCCACCAAGGCGTAGATTCCAAAGATGGTCCCGATGTTAACACCAGCGTCGATATTGCTGCTGCCGTCGAGAGGATCGAACACGACGCAGTACTTGCCTTTGTTGCGCTCTTCGATGATGATTGCATCATCGAGCTCTTCGGAGACGAGAACAGCAGTCTTGCCAGAGGCTCGGAGGGCGTTAACCATGATGTCATTGGACAGAACATCCAACTTCTTCTGCTCCTCTCCCTGAACATTAGTTTCTCCTGCAAGACCAACGCTGGGAGACACTAAGAACACGGAAATATAAACGACTATCGAAGTCTACGTACAGATTGATGAGGCGAGCTCTGCGGACGTTGGTGGCGATGAATTTGGAGGTCACCTGGATGGCGGTGAGGAGCAGCGTGAGATCACCAGTTGCGGCTGCGCCCAGACGTAACTGATCATGTAGGACATGGCTCGGGGAAGGTAAGATGAGATTGCCTTTCGGATATTTCATGAAGTGTAACCTACCGGGTCAACGTGATGATGTCGGTGCCCGGGAGCTCCTCGTTCGCGTTGGTCATCGTTGCGCGGTTGTTCGTGCACAATGAGGTTAGCAGGGCTTATATGTGTCTGAATTAGCACGGATGAAAACGGGCTAATAAGACTCGCTCGATGCTCCGATCGGAGACGGCGAGCGCCCAGAGTCTCACGCTCCGGAAAATCACCGTCGGAACATGATCGTCACCCCCCTATGATTAACTCGGAAAACAGGTGATTATACCGGTTCAACTATACATAATTTAACGTTAGCAAAGTACACTAAAGACCTGCAAAAATCGTGAAAAACAAACACTCCTTTTCTTCATCTCTTTCTCTTCGTCCCCACAACCGAAGCTGGGTCTTTGCCCTTCCGTGTCCGTAGCGGCATAGGGAACGTGTCGCTGTCCTCATCGTCTTCCCCCGTCCCAACATCATCGCCCCGATCGCGATCAAACCCACCGTCTCCCCTGATCCCGCTCGTATTCTGCACGATGCTCTCAGCTACGCCCATCTCGTTCCCGGAACCAGCACCCCATCCATCCCCGTCTTCGTCATCGACACCATCATCTTCAACATCGTCTTCACCTAGAGCCTGTGAAGATGCCTGCGCAATGGCAGCTGCAATCTCCGCGCTGATGCTTGCAACACGGCTCTCGAGTGGCTCGTCCGGTGCGTGGCATTCCGTTGATCGGGGCGCGATATGATTGGTGCTTGCTGCCTGCGAGAATAGAGCCGAGATTGTCCGCACCGACTCTTCTAATTCAAGATCGGTCGTTTCCTCACACACTTTCTGCTTCTTTGCTTTGAAGTTATACTTTCTGAATCGTGAATGAGAAGAGCAACCGAAAAAAGGACCGAGCTACATTAAGACTCTTACATTGTGGGATCCGGCTCCCAAGTAGGATCATGCGTTCGCATGTGTTGAGTAAGCGTCGTTCGGCGCGTAAACGTCTTTTCACATTCTGGATCTTCGCACTTATACGGGCGCTTGCCGGTGTGCGTACGGCGATGTCTTGCGAGACTACTAGAGTCACCGAATGTCTTGCCACAGCCTGGGTATTCGCAAGAATGCGGTTTCTCGCCAGTGTGTACTCGTTGATGCACGTGGAGAGCAGATCTCTGCATATTCGTTGTGGCGTGTGACGACGATCAACGTGGAGGACAAACCTGAATAAATGTCTTTCCGCATCCTGCATGCCCACAAACAAACGGTCTTTCACCTGTGTGTATTCGCATATGGCGGGCAAGGTCACTTCGCCGGGTGAAGGACTTGCGACACTGGGGGTCTTGGCAAGTGTGTACAGTGGGTGCCTTGTCTTTGTCTCTCTCACTATCTGCGTCCTTGTCCTTGTCCTTGTCCTTGTCCTTTCTCTTTGACTTTTTAGAGTCGGATAAAGCTGTGCGTGGTGGCGACGATGAAGATGCAACGGGTTGAGCGATTGGGCGGGGCGGACTAGATGGCGACTTGGCACGACCTGCAGGTGATCGAGAAGGAGCATGATCACTACGTGACCGAGAAATGGGGGAAGTTGTTTCGGCAGATGAAGGGAGGGGTTGACAATCAGAGTCGGCTTCGGCTTCGAAATGTGAGGAGAGATGGTTGAGAATGTCGCTAATGTCGTTGAAGTCCCCTGGAACGCCGGAATGAGGATCTGCCAAAGAACCTTGCGTGCGAGAGGAGTGGCCAGGTGAACGTTTACGACTTTCCTTATCCCTGCCCACCTCGTTCTCTGCATAATCCTTCGAAGGCCCTTCAGGATATGTCAAATCCAGGTCTTCGTTGCTCCTCTCCTGGGTGGCATCATTAGCATAGTGATCGATGTCTCCTGCGGTAAGGGAACGGAAGGCAGGTGTTGTACGTGTCGTGGGTCGTCTTCCCTCTGCGCTGATACCGTTTCCTTTCGAGGATTCCATGTGGCGCCCATTAGAAGCTGCGTGTGCATGCGCGGCCTGCAACATTGCAGCAATTCCACTCAAATTGAGCCCAAGTTCCGCGATTCCAGACTCGACAGAAGTAGGGGCACCCTCGTGAACGGAGCCTCGTGCATTTCCATCGGATTGGTCTCGGCCGTCGTGAGGTGAAAGAGCCTGTTCTTGCCGTTGCTGGGCGGCAGCACTTAGTAAGGCGGCAGAGGCTGCAGAGGCGTTCTGATGGAGTAGCGTGGCAATCTCACGTTCCAAAAGCTCGACGGAAAAGTTCTCGGAGACGACGGTGGGACCAAGCGAGAGGGGGATGTCGGAAGGCGGGGAATGGGGATTTGCCGAGCCGACGAAGGAGGGCGCATGTGGAACATCGGATGCGTCTCCCTGGTCCTGGTCGTGGAGCAGTTCGTCTTCTGAGCCCAGAGGTTCGTCGTGGACGACGTCTGAGAGGTCTAGGACAGGTTCATGGTCGTCGTGCTCCATTCCGGAGATCTGTAGTGATTTGCGGGTAAGTTTGGATACGAAACTGAGCAGGAGAACTGACCATGATGGGTGCACACCGTACGAGATTAAGAGCGCGTCCGAGTGATGTTGGTGGAGATGGTCGGACTCGTTTACCTCATTCCATAAATCACGTGAGATACTTCCTAATTTGGATGCACCCTGGTCTGTCCCTAAAAAGGAATCAGGTACAATACCTTGTGCATGCTCCAGCGATGCCCGCCCAGACGAACCGCCCAAAGCTTCCAAAGTCGAAACGATACCACTGGTATTCAGTATTTCTCTTCATATTGGGAACATTGTTCCCACCACTGGGTGCGTCGCAGCCGCTATTTCCTGCGAACCGCCTCTCAACCACACCAGCCGTCGCAGCCAGGTTCGGAATCGGCAAGGACTTTTGGCTCAATCTCCTCTTGACAATCGCTGGATATATCCCCGGTATGGTCGTGTATTTTCCCTTGCCGTGTATTCACCCTATCCCGCAGGGCACGTACACAACTTTTACATACAGGTACACTTGGTGATCGGAATCCTATCTCTCCTTCTCACGTCTTCTTGACAACAGAACGTTCGGAACAACAAGTCACACCAGAGGACACCCAAGTGGGCCGTGCGTTATGGTCTTGTCAGTAATTCGGAGACTAAACGTCGTGAGCGGCGTTCACAATGGGCCAGCAAATACAACGATCGTAATCTAGACTCTGGCTACGATCAACAATCCCTGGAAGATGGCCAAGTCGGTCCCGTCCGATCCACCACACAGAATTCTACCGATAATTCCCCGAGGGACGGCAACGGGCTGTGGCGACCCGACGATGAATCGTATTATAGTGCTGAACATGAAGGCAGGCCACAACCACCTGAGTCGGGCGGTCGCTGGCGTTATGTACCTAGCTTCAATGATACCCTTCCTGGAGGTGGGGATGCCAAGATCAAGAAGAAGAAGAAAGACAGATGGGCGAGGACAGAGGATGCGTACACTGCAGAGCCGGGACAAAAGAAGAGGAAGAAAAAGTCCAAGAATCGATCAGTAGTGGGGGACGCAGCTGAAGTCGACTCGACGTATTCGCATCGAGCCGAATCTACTGGGGAATTGGAGCTTCCGGAGGAGGCGACGGGTGGAGCTTATCATGGAGGAGGCGAGGAATCAGAAAACAATCAGGCGGTTGCTGGAAATGATCATGCAGGGACCACACAAGGGGAATTCAGTCACGAATTCTGATGTGCTTTCCCCGGAACGACGCTTTACTCTTTTATGTTACCCATTCTTATTGATATACGTTGACCTGTTACCTAGATATACCTCGTCGACTGATAAACCTATGTAGAGTGTCGACTTTTACTACAGGCAAGAACGAGTGGAATTTGAGCACGGTGACGCTGCCCATGCGGGATAGTACATACTACTATGTAGGCTGGAGCAGGATGCACGCGTACTGTGGATCTTGCCGAACAAGTGAACTCAGTTCGGGGAAACTTGGCCGAGACGCATCATGATGCCACCAGACCAGCCTAGTGACTTCAAATCATCATCGAAGTAACAAGAACGTTCAGTGGGCGTCCCAGCTACTCGGTGAGGACAACCATGACGCGGGACATGAGACACGACGCGGTGTCGTGACCGCTTTTTGTTTCAGTTCAGTTCCGAGTTCCGAAGGTACGGAAGCGTACCGGAACAGGATTATGTAAGATTGATCTGGACCATGACGTAGTATACACGAATAGACAATGTGTTCATAACGGACCAGTAGCACAATGGCCTTACGCCTCGTTGAACACTCATGTTTATATGCACGGACCAACCGTAGGTAGTATATAAGTAGGGACACCTTTGTAGTAGGTCTCCAGTTTCGGAATCGCAAACTTTGCACACTTTGTGTATTGGAGTGATACCGGAACTTCTCTTTCTCACGCTCGATCCATTTTGGGTTTGGGCACAACATTATTCCGAAACTCCGCTTTCCGCTATCACATTCGCCCGCATTTTGCGTTGTTCTCTACCCCCCTTATCGCGTTTGCATACCCGGCCTCCAGGGTTAAGGAGTAGTCTCATAGCTAGCCACTGTCAGCCTTCCCGAAGCTTCCCGCATAGTCTGGGACTGGTTAAGCACCAGGCAAAAGCTTGTAGCAGCCTAGCACTGTGTGTAGAGGTCGTCCACCTCTTGATAAATAAGGATAATGTTGCTTGATACGTAAACGGTATCACAGATAGAGCACAACTGTGGGTGATCTCCATGAGAGGATCAGCTGTTCGTGTGATTACAGCCATTGTCACGTCGTCGCGCTCTACATATAGAGTAGTCCGTAGCCAGGACTTTCTGGTTCCTCCCCTTCCAACACTCGGACCTGCCCACCAGGTCAAGATCCACTTTCCAGGGTGTTGCTGTCTTTCACGCATCCTACAAACCCTCCACCGTGCCTCCAATTAGGAGCAACAATAAGTCAAGTTGAGGAAATCTGTTCTGAGACTTCAACATCTACCGAAGTACCACCGCCCCTTATAATGCCCACGCTGTCGTCATTCCACAGGGCGTCCTACAAGATCGATGTCCGAGATCGATCAGACTCAACCGCCATTGGCTCATCCTCACGTTTGAAAACGGAAATGAATGCAGAATACCGAGAGCAGACAAGCTCTATAAAAAATCAATATCAGTATACAGACCGTTCGGCCTATGAGAAGGCCATGAAGAAATGGACCTGAGATAGGGTCAAGGGAAAGGCCACATACGGCCAATTACCAGAATGGATAGGACCCGAGGATAACAACAGTTCGTCAGATTCTTCAGACGACAGCGACAGTGATGGAGAGGCAGACCCTCATCCGGCACAAAGAAATCCGGTAGCAAGGCTACCCGAGGCCGATGCCATGGCCAGAAACATCGGCAAAAGCATATTCCCGAAGCCGGAATTTTACAACAGCAAAAAGGAAACATACCAAGCATGGGAGGCATCCGTGTTTGTGTATTTGAGTGGTTTCACACCAGAGCCTAGCCAAAGGCAACAAATCATGCTGGCAAATGCCTTCCTTCGGGGAGATAATGTGGCAGGGCACTTCGCGATCCTGTATGTACAAAGGATGATGCTTGGTCGGGGATTCACGACCATAGACGCGTACTTCGAGGAGTTGCGTCGCAATTTCAGACCGGCTGCAATAGCGGCCATAGCAGAAGAGAAGCTTAGGACACTTCGACAAGGATCAGCCGAATTGGTCAAAGATTTCTTCACCCGCCTTGAGCAGCTGGTGATTGAGGCCGAGTTTGACCTCACAATGAACGGGTGTCAGCTCGTTGGAATTGCTCGCCAGGGAATCCACGATAGGGTGGTGACCCAAGTTGAAACGTCGCAGTCCCGACTATTGGACTATATCCACTCTTACGAGAGATGGAAGAAAGCCTTGATTCGGGCGGATCAGGTTTTGTCAGAGATTGATATCCGGAAGAAGCAAGAGGGAGAACCCACGTTCGTCCCGAAGCAGTCCTTTCGTAACCAGAAGGCTGTGCCATACCGACAGGGAGCGACTGCATCGGGCAGTCAAACCTCTACTGCCGCTGCCACCGTTCCTGCCACAGCTGCCCCCCACCCAAACCAAGTCAGCGTCTTCTCTGGTCAAGGAGCGCCTATGGAATTGGACCAAGTGCATCAAAAAGGTCTTTGTCGCAAGTGTGGAGAAGGCTCGACGTGGCCTTGCCCAAAACATCCCTTCCGGCCGAGGGGTGAACGAATGAGAGAAATGGTGGCCGAATTCTCCAAAGAAGAAGGAGAACAAATGGTTAGATTTTTGAAGGACAAGGGTTTTGGCCCCGGAGAGTAGATACACAATCGTCTATTTCTCCTAGTACATCTACGAAAAGTTCTGTATTTATAGATACGAAAATAAGCAACCGGTTTGCAGAACTTCCGTGTGATGAGATTGCACAAGAACCGACTGATGAGGTGACCATGATTGACGCGGCTTGTGATTCACAAGTACTTAATTCCACATCAGAAAAGAAATCAACATCTGCTAAATGGATAACAAAGCAGACGACAAGGAATGTACAGATCCCGACGAATGCATTTAAGGATCTGGATGGAAAAGTTTCCGAAACATTTGCAGAAGAGCTCGGAAAAGAACCAGAGGATTCCGAGACATGTTCCCAAGTTCCAGAACTGGTAAAAACAAGGACATCCAAGAAAAAGAGACAGTCTTGGATGAATACAGTTGACCCATGGTCTGTAGAATGGATAAAGAAAACCATGGATAAAAATGACCTATCAAGATCTCTCGACCATCTTCGAACATTTGTTCATGAGAGTCGACGGTGTGAGGTAGACAAAGAACTCGTAGGTCAGCTGAAAGAAATGACCGATGAACAAGCCCATATGTCGCTGTGGGAGTTACAAAGAAAACCCTGATATGTGGAAAGGAAACGACGATCCAACAATTCCATGGATTTAGAAGTGCAAATCACGACTAACGATCAAAAAGTTGTGAAAGCTAAAGCACTGATAGATTCTGGATGTACCGGATCGTCGGTAGACTCAAAATTTGTGGAGAAAAATGGAATCTCTACATTCCCGTTACCAAGACCACTACTGGTCTATAATGCTGATGGAACGCCTAACAAAGGAGGCTACATCAAAGAATACATCTTGGTCGAGATGCAGATAAACAACCACCAGGAACAGATTGTGATGGCAGTGACGACACTACGTATGCATGACATATTCCTGGGACATGATTGGTTGAAAGTCCACAACCCATTAATTGATTGGCAAAAGAATACCATCAAATTCCGATGTATGGATCATATTCTGAAGTTACAACCGATGGATGATGACGATGAGGATGAGCCTATTCATCCAGAATATGCAGTACGATATCAAGAAGGAGAACGATTGTTTGAAATCGACGTTGATGAATACATACGCAATGTCACCACCAATGTAGCTGCTGCAGCTAACGCAGCCAAACAACAGAAAACCTTTGAAGATGTTGTGCCGAAGGAGTATCATGAATACAAAGATGTATTCGACAAGGAAAACTTTGATGAATTACCACTGTCAAGACTGTGGGACCACGCGGTAGAAATATTACCAGGCGATCATACCGTTGACTGTAAAACATACAACCTGTCACCGGTAGAACAAAAGGAACTTGATGCGTTTCTAGAAGAAAATCTAGCATCAGGACAGATTCAACTGTCAAAATCACCATTTGCGTCCGCTTTCTTCTTCATCAAGAAGAAAGACGGAAAATTGAGACCAGTTCAGGACTATCGGAAACTGAACGCCATAACGGTCAAGAATAGGTATCCGCTACCATTGATTTCAGAGTTAGTCGATCAGTTAAAAGAAGTGACTTTCTTTATGAAGTTAGATATCCAGTGGGGATATAACAATATCCGAATGAAAGAAGGCGATGAATGGAAAGCTGCCTTCCGAACAAACTGTGGGTTGTTCGAACCCCTAGTTATGTTCTTTGGGCTGTGTAATTCACCAGCCACTTTTCAAACGATGATGAATCATTTGTTCAGAGATTTCATCAATCGACGAAAGGTCATCGTATATATGGATGACATCATGATCTTCACAAAGATGCATGAAGAACATAGAATGATAGTACGTGAGGTCTTGCAGATATTGCGAGATAACAAATTGTTCCTCAAACATACGAAGTGCGAGTTTGAACAATTGGAAACTGAATACTTGGGTTTGATCGTTTCCCAAGATCAAATTAAAATGGATCACAATAAAGTGAAGGCAATCACGGAATGGCCAGTTCCAACGAATCAGAAAGAAGTTCGAAGTTTCCTTGGATTCCTCAACTTTTACCACCGTTTTGTGAAAGACTTCGCCAAAATAGCACATCCGCTCAATGCTTTAACGAGCAAAACGCAGGAGTTCACATGGTCTCCTGAATGTCAAAATGCGTTCGAAGTACTGAAAACGACTCTGACGTCTGCACCAGTACTGTCCATGCCCACGGATGACGGGCAATTTAAGGTGGAAACAGACAGCTCATGCATAGGAATAGGAGCCATTCTGACGCAAAAACAAGAAGAGTTATGGAAGCCAATCGCTTTCATTTCTCAATCACTCAGTGATGCGGAGAAAAATTACCATGCATCGGATCTTGAAATGCTGGCGATCATATTCGCTCTCCAAGAATGGCGCCACTATTTATTAGGGGCCACACAACAGTTCCGAATCCTGACCGATCATCGGAACCTATCGTTTTTCCATGCACCTCATGATTTGTCATACCGACAAGCTCGCTGGCAACAACTGATCCAAGAATATGACTTTGTTATTGAACATCGTCCCAGGAAAACTAACCTGGTGGATCCTCTGTCCAGGAGGCCAGATTACGAGAAGGGAGTAGTTGATTTAAATAAAGACAAAATACTACTACCCAAAGCACTTTTCATCAATACGATCGTACTCTCAGATCGAAAAGACATTGAAAAAGTAATGAGAGAATGGCACAACCACCCATCAGTTGGTCACCCAGGAATAAAAGGAACCATTGAGTTGGTTAAAAGGACTTATGAATGGCCTGGGATGAGAAACGACATTGAAAAATATATCAAAGGATGTGATAAATGCCAAAAGACAAAGGCATTCAATCAAGGAAAACGAACTCTGTTGGTTCTGAATGAAGTTCCAAGAAAACCATGGGACATTATTTCAGTCGACATAATCGGACCATTGCCGGAGTCACAAGGAAAGAACGCGATCTTGACCATAGTAGATCAATTCACAAAAATGATTCACTTGTCAGCTACCACAGTGAACATTACGTCGAAAGGAGTAGCAACAATATTTTGCGATGAAGTCTTCAAACTTCACAGAACGCCTCGAAAGGTGATTTCTGATCGTGGATCACAATTCATGTCATCATTCATGCAAGACTTATATGCTCTTCTACGCATTGAAGCAAACCCGTCTACAGCCTATCACCCTCAAACAGATGGTCAAAGTGAGTGTATCAACAAAGAAATTGAACAATATCTATGTCTATACGTCAACCATAGACAAAGCAACTGGACTGAATGGATGTTGTGCCTTTACTTCTTCACTAGCTGGAACAGTGTAGTTGGCGTGGTCTTGATATCAGAATCGTAATAGGAAGCTTATTAGGCTGCCAGTATTGCCAGTGTTATTGGTGTAGATGATAGGGATTTCAAGACTACAGTACGACATGATACGCTACCATATATATAGTACCCTAAGCGATGATGTACTGTATGACGTATCGATGACGTCACTATGACGTCGACTACATGTGTAGGCAGTAAGGCTGTAGCTAATACTGCTATTCGTCCGTACCCAGAGTCGTGGTCTACATGCTCGGGTCTCGTACATACCTGGACTCGGTCTTGGTGAGTCTGGCCGCTTATACATACTCATGGTTCTGGTACGCTCCCATACCTTCAGAACCCTTGTCATCGGAATGGATCCCAGAACTGGGATCGGAATCGGAACGGTTGGACTCAGTATCGTTGAGCCTAGAACGGTAACATTGCCGAAAGTCGTGGCATGACAATGGATCAGCATGGCAGAATTCGCACATAATCAGCGAATGACCCAAGCAACTGGATTCAGTCCATTTCAACTCAATTTCAGCATTAATCCGGTAGTGGTTCCAAACGAAAAAGAAGTAAGGAACCCCTTGGCACAAGAATTTGCTTCTTTAATGAAGGAAGCAATGGAACAAGCAAGGTCGGCGTTAGAAAAAACAGCCACCGATATGAAATGCTTCTATGATAGAGGCACAAGGAATTCGGTTGAATACCAAATCGGAGATCTTGTCTTATTAGACGCAGATAATATCCATACGGATCGTCCAATGAAGAAATTCGATGATAGAAGATATGGACCATTCAAGGTTCAGAAGAAAGTAGGACTGGTAGCCTATGAAATCAAACTGCCCAAAGGATGGAAGAAAATTCATCCCGTCTTCCATGAATCATTACTACATCCATATACGACCCCCTCTTTTACCTCGCAATGTCCCGCCCCAATTTCCGACGTTGTACAAAAGGATCATCCTGAACATGAAATAAAGTCAGTGATTGATTCTCAATTAGATAAAAATGGACAGGTTGAATACCTAGTTCATTGGAAAGGATTTCCGAGAGAAGAAAGGGAATGGAAGAAAGTGTCGGAAATGACGCATGCCATTGACCTAATCCTGGAATTCCAAAAGAAAGAACCTTCGGCTCCCAAGTCGAAAAACCGCATCGTGATTCCAGTTTGGAATCAACAACTCTCAACAGACGCTCCATGTGTTTGCCCAATCTGTCGGAATGAACCCCTTTCACAGATTTCTGCTCTATTCCTCACCCCGGAATTTAAAGAATTCCGTTCTCTTTACACACGATTCTCCGACGATATGTTCGACTTCCCCCCATCAAACGAGGACGTTTGATTCTGAGAAGGGAGTAATGTCGTGACCGCTTTTTG
Organism: Austroboletus niveus; assembly: GCA_038090255.1. Lineage (NCBI taxonomy): Eukaryota > Fungi > Basidiomycota > Agaricomycetes > Boletales > Boletaceae > Austroboletus > Austroboletus niveus. Next base: position 169 of record JBBPMJ010000034.1, on the reverse strand, counting down.
TTTCAGTTCAGTTCCGAGTTCCGAAGGTACGGGAGCGTACCAGAACAGGATTATGTAAGATTGATCTGGACCATGACGTAGTATACACGAATAGACAATGTGTTCATAACGGACCAGTAGCACAATGGCCTTACGCCTCGTTGAACACTCATGTTTATATGCACGGACC
>JBBPMJ010000033.1:0-143232 GCA_038090255.1 Austroboletus niveus | reverse complement strand
ACTGAATATACACTACTCAGGCTATAGATAAGTGTCCTATAGTTAGTCGCTTTCAACAGGAACCACAAGCAACAGAAGAAGAAGAAAACAGATTGAAGGAAGCAGAAGAAACAGAGATGGATGAGACACAGAATGAGAGGTTGTTTCATGTGACAAGAACATCGCTGGTTTTTTTGAGGGGGCACATGGAGTAGGGTAGGCTGGAGGAGCAGGCAGGCAGTGGCAGTGGTGAGGCCTGGTCAGCAGGGCTAGAGGAATGTGAAGACTGACATAAACACAATGATCCATGTATGCTACACTCCAGTGACCCATTAATGCAGGCCAAGCACTTCTTCCACTTCTGCTCAGTTCGTTGTATTCATACAGAGGAATGTTGGGAGGACAGCTAATAGTACTTGATGTAGGTATATGGGAATATCTTTAGGAGGCCTCTGGCAACTCCTCAAAGTTTGGTCTTTGTACATAAGTAGGGATGCATGTAGTGGCCCTCTTTGAACTGCTCAGTCCAACCACTGCTTCTCGGGGTTGATCTTGTGTATCCTCTGAGTTCTGAGGTGTCATGGTTCCTCATGGATAAGGTGGGCAAATTCCCTTGGCTTCTTTATCAAGATGGGGTCTATTTGCACACCAATCTCAACTCTTCTCATGCTACCCTTACTGATAGCCTCTTTTATAATCTCCTTAGTTTTGCTTCCAAATGCTGCCCTCCAAAGGATATTGTTGAGGTCATATGAAAAGTTTGAGAAGGAAGTGAGTTCCCTTTCTGAGGCAAGCGATGTACTCACCTGTCTATCTTCTTCAACTAGAACTGGGTATTCAATCCAGCCTGCGACTAATCCTGCAAATGAGGAAAGGGACACTGAGCTCGGTTAGCCCTCTTCTCCAAAGCACACCCACAAGGCTTGACTGCTTGCTGTGCTTACTTGGTAAGGTGACTAGTGTTCTTGTAACAGCTAGAGAAGTCTTCTGCAGCAGAGTCCTTTGACAATGCTGAGGTACATAGCTTTGAAGTAGTGAAACAACTCAAATAATGATGAAGCAAAGAGAGTAAGAAATGACCACTTTGATTCTTTAGGAAAGAAGCTTGGTTGTGAGGGAATCTCCAAGACTTCAAAGCTGGGGACTTCAGCCTTGAAGTTCTGAGATTTATATACTATTTTACTGTATGTACATGTTTGTGTAAATACCATAAAGAGACATTGTATCATGATAAGAAGAAAATACATGATTGGCTGATAAGAGAGCATGAGTCATAAAAAAGCAAGTTTGTGAGAGAACAAAGTAAAGAAGCATGCCTTGTGTAATGGGCATGGTGTGCATGAGGTATGACATCATATGATGTCATAGATAAGAGATAAGAGTCCAGCCCTTAAGCATGTGACAAGTCATGTGACTTGTGGTCTAGACTGCTGACATAAGCAGTCACATGATAAGTTATGCTGGAAAATGTCTAAATCCCAGTGGCCTTGTGCTGATAGGGGTTTTTCTTATATAGAAGTCTGAAGTTCAACTCCTGCCATAAGCAAGATTTAAATAGTGAAAAGAGCAATCATAACATCAAGACTCAAGCAAAAGAACTCAACAATGAGCTCAATGGCAAAGGAGAGACAGGAGATGAAACTAAGTTGATATTCAAACTGGAGAACTAAGACATAGTACAGCAGGTTTATATACAGAGGTCATAGTCTGAAAGGAGTAAGGCTAGGGTCAGATGAACAGAAGAAACTAAGTACTGCTGCTGTGCCAGTCAGTCACACAGCCAGAGCTGTGCTCCTTACCCTGAGCACCACAGTAAAGGAATGGTGACTATACTATGAAGGGAACAAAGGGGAAAGTAACATAACATACATGAACAAAAGAGGAAAGTGGAAATGGAGTAGCAGAGAACATAGGAGCAGAATAGCAGGAGAGATACACATGGAGGAGCAGAGGGGACTTAGCAAAAATCAGGGATGTGACAGTCACCCAGATGTGCAGGTACTCCATGGGGATGGTGGCAAAGACATTGAAGCACAGAATGGATATGTTTTCTGCCATTTGCATATCTAAGATTTCTATGTACATGCAGCAAGGTCAACATTTTCTCAAAGTTCATGGCAAAATCAAAGACAGTAACAAGTGTAAACACAAATTACTTTATTTAGTAAAATCTTCCTACAGGTCCGTTTACTTGAACTTGGAACATTTGCTGCAGACAGAAACCTGCCTCACTACCGTGGGAGTCGGGGATCGGATGCTTTCGGACTTCTCGCCGAGCCATTTTTCACCGGGTTTATGAAGGATAATATACATAGATCTATGACTATCAAACCAAGAGATGAAAGAGCGTAACGAGTGAGTGTGAGAGGGAAAAAAAGAAGTGAACGTATCTGTGCGAGCCTCATGCACCGAAAAAAAATCAATCCAAACGACCTCTTTTCGGGTACCGTCGTTCCATCCCCCGGTCCGATGCGTCCTCTGAAAACAGAGTACTGAGCGCCAGGACCACGATGACGGCAAAAGCGAGGACGGCGGCGGCCGTCACATAGGGATGTGCGACGATCGCTCCCTCGAGTGAGACGAGCTTGGCATTGAGGGCCTATGTGGACGAGGGTCAGACTCGTGGGGAGCCAGCAGACGGCGCAACGACGTACCAGTACCGTCCGCTCGAGCATGTTACGCGAGTGTTTGGGCGAAGCCGTGCCCGCGAAGATCGCATCGAGCGCAGACGCGACGCTCACCGAGTTGAGCGTAATCGCGCGCCCAAAGCCATCCTTGTCGTAATACACTAGACGCTATCACACACTACTGTCAACATCGACGACGACTAGCGTAGTCCACCACTTACCTCGTGATCGGCCACAACGACCTGAAGCTCCGTGCCTGCTCGAATGCCATACATGTCCTTCATCCACTTGCCCCACTGGCTCTCGTCCATCCACGTAAACACGACCTCACGCGCACCGGCACCCTTGGCCGCATTCTTTAGCCTCCACTTTTTCGCAATCTCCTGCAACTTGTCCGACACAGTACCACGCTGACTCTGTGGCGTGGCGACGATGACGACGAGCGGCTTGTGTGGGGCGTACATGACTTGCTGGAATACATCCTTGGAGAGTTCAAACGACGACGGGAAGCGATACGTGTGGAGCCAGGTCCTGAGCGCTTCCGAGGACGTGGACGCGGAAGAGGACGGGTAAAACACCGAAACGGGCTCCCGCGCATCCTTGTCCTTGAATGCGAGGAGTGCGTGACCGGAACTGGTCGGGATGTTGTACTTGCGGAAGAGGGTGTGTGAAGTTGACACATAGACGGGAGGGGAACCCAAGAGAAATGACGAGCTCTTGGCAAGATCGTTCTAAATAGCCAGGTCAGTGGAAGCCTAGGCTACGCTGAACGAGATCACGTACTACGACTCGGTTGTCAGAAGCGTCGTGGAGCAGTAGGTACAAGACAGCGTTGTCGCGTACGGCTTGTTCCAGCTCAGGCGCATCAACAACCTGCATCGTCCTAGAGTGGGCAAAGGATAAGTCACACTAAAGAAGATATGATGCGGACGACGTACGGGTTGGAAGCCTTTTCGGCAAAGGCGACGAGTTGATCGTATGACCTTCCGCCGGTATATTCCGTCTTTACGCCGTGGGCATAATAAAACAGCATGGGGAATCCGGTGACGCCTTGACTGGTGCACAACGCCTTGTGTTGTTCGCAGTCCACCTCGGCGACATTGAGTTTGTGCTGTGTGCGTCGACCGAGCTGTGCCCAGGTCGGTGCTAGTTTCTTGCAGTGCCCACACCTAGTCACACATTAGCACGAATGAGATGAAACGGGTGTAGACGCACCAGGGTGCATAGAACTTGATGAAGGCAGGACCTTGCTCGAGAAAGTTGTCAAAAGATTGGACGTCGAGCGCCACGACCGTTCCAGACGGATTTGAGTCGGCACGTATAGTTTGGACGACGAGGCGCTCTTCAGTGGGCTCTGCTGTGGGAGATGGAGATAGGATGAGTGTAAGTTGTTCTGTGGATGAGGGCGCTGGCTCTTCGACGTCTGGCTTGTTTGCAGCCTCCTCCGTTCCCCCGGGTTGCCTATGTTTGCCCAGGAATTCGACGAGAACGTGAAACTCTCTGTCGGCATTGAACGTTTCCACAAACTCGCCGTTGCGGTATAGATTCATTTGTGGGTATCCTGCGATGCCATTCTCGTTGCATAGGTCTGGTAGGGGTGAGTTGGAGTAATGAACGAAGGTGGAGCACGTACCACCGTTGAGAGCGCAGTTGACCTGAGCGAGGCGTACGCCCGGGTCTGGCATGCTCTCAAAGTGGGCGACGACGTCATTCCAGGTAGGTTCGAAGTGGCGACAGTGGGGACAGTAAGGTGAAAAGTGCTCGACAAACCTGCAGGTCGAGGTCAGACGACGGCCACGTATGCAGCGAAGACGCACCAAACGCCTTCAGCGATGGTCGACTTGAAGTTTTGGGGTGTTAGGACGTTGGAAGCGGCGGTTGGGACGGCGGCGGCGAGGGTGATGAGGGGGAGAAGGGAAAGTACGGAAAGCCACATGAGAGTCGAATGTAAACAAAGTGTAGCTTAGATCACTACGAGATGGAGCTACTCGAAGTGTACCGCTACCCGCAGTTCGTCCACTCCGTCGTGTTCGCCGCCAAGTTCAAGAACGTCAAGAACGCGGGGGCCATTCGAGCGCGGATCGTCAAGGCGGCGTCGATGCGCGGCGACGAGGGCGACAGGGAGCGCGACGCGGTGAACTTTGCGTTCATCAACGCCAGGCTGGTCAGTGCGCGCGGTCTGGCATCGCTCTACTGATGGAGGCCCGATCAGATTACCAGTCCGTTGCATGTCCAGACCGCCGCTGTGCAGGCGCTCTATGCAGAGTCGGAAAAGACGATGAGGACGCGTACGCTGCACTCAGAGATCATCTGGAATCTCGACCCCACCAACAACGTGCGTCGTGCGTCGTGCGCGTGTCCCGCCCAACACGCCTGATGGTCCCGCCAGATCACAGAAGCGCTGAGACGGTACGGTGTCTCTGACAAGACGACGGATCTGATCGTGATGCACATCGCTTCGTGGGAGAAGCCAGACGTGCTCGACCGCATGCGCGATGTCGTCGACGGCGAGCTCGATCTGCTCGCCAACGTGTCTCAGATCACCGACTGGCAGACGGTCATCAAGGTGGATACGCTTGTCTCTTTTTTTCTAGCCGCCCTCAACGGTCATTCAGCACTACAAGCTGGAGCAAGAGGGCGTCACTGGCGAGGAAAGGGCGTCGATCGACAATCTCGTCGTAAGCTCCGTCGCGATAAAGTCCGTCGTGGCCTAGTAATACGTATAAGCAGAATTCACACTTGATTATCGGATTCGTTAGAGTCGCTTCGATTTTTTTTTTTTTTTCGAAAAGACTCCTTGGGCTTTCTTTGCTTCGTACCGTCATGGTCTCCGCCCTCGTCCCGCCCGACGTCCTCCCCGCCCGCCGTCGCCGTCACTCGGGCTCCACTGCCGCCCCCGCCCTCGATCGCATTCGGACCTCAAAATCCGACGACGACTCGGACGTCGAACTGGCGCCTCCTCCACGCCCGAAATCCACCCCCGTCGATGAGCGGCCCCTCCAACGTCGTAGAGCCAGCTCTCCCTCCGACTCGGATCGCTCCGAACGCGAATCCATGCAGATTGACGTACCTGCCGAACTCACTTCATCTACCTCCAGCCCGCAACGTCCCACTCGTCCCCTCCCCGCCTCCAAATCTCGAAAAATGGCCGGCAACCCGCTCCCCCGCATAGCCAACCCTTCCATGCTCCCCGTACAGGCCTATGTCCCCAAGGGCGGCGTCGCTTCATCCCAACGACGACTGTTTGTCGTTCTGGAGCAGGCCTGCCTAGAGGCGTACAGGGTCACCAGCGGCGCAAAGGCCAAGGGTGCAAAAGAGGGCGAGGTCAAGTACACCCTCTTGAACTGCGATGACCATCAAGGTATCCTCGCAAAGACCGGCAGAGACATCGCCGACGCTCGTCCCGACATCACACATCAGGTGCCCCCTGTTCACATCCGTCCTCCTTCTGTCTAACCCCAGCCAGTGTCTATTGACGCTGCTCGATTCGCCTCTCAACAAGGCGGGCTTACTCCAGGTTTACATTCACACCGCGAAAGGCGTCCTCATCGAGGTCAACCCTCACGTCAGGATACCGCGCACCTTCAAACGGTTTAGCGGTTTGATGGGTACGTCGTCCTGTCTGTCTTGCGGCGCCGCGTCCAGCTCAGTCGGTTTCAGTTCAACTCCTTCACAAGCTCTCCATTCGGGGTGTCAACGGCCCCGAAAAGTTGCTTAAAGTGATCAAGGTGTGTTCATCTCGGCGCATATCACTCCTTTCCGCCGCTAAGAATTGCAATTAGAACCCCGTTACCGACCATCTTCCTGTCAACACGATCAAACTAAGCAAGTCCAATTTGCATCGGCCGACACGTGATTGACGTCCTCTTTAGCATTGTCGGGCGACGCTCAGACCTCCCGTTTGTCAAAGTACTTGCCCACCCTACCAGAGACGCACTCGATCGCCGTCTTCGTCGGTGCGATGGCCCGCGGTCGTGATGACTTTGCCGATCACATCGTAGATGAAAAGATCAGTATCAGTGAGTATCCGTTAAGCGCATCGGTTGCATGCGGCAAGGTACGTCGGCCTCCACCTCATCTGAAAAATCCTTGATGTCACCATTTTCCAAGTTTTGTTGCGCACTCGAGGAACTCTGGGACATTGTGTAATCTGCGTCGGATCTTCCTCCCCACCAAAATGTAATACCACCTACCTCTCTAGGATCCGGCTGGTTGCGATTCTTAAGGTGTATTGGTTCCCGTTCATTTCCGGTCGCATTTCCACTTGCATTTCAACCTGCGTTGCTCAGACGATGTTTGCTTATATCTTTGTTCGACGAGCCCGCATCGTGTACTAGTAGTATCTGGATCTCCAAGCCCCATCGCATTAGATCCACGACTCAACTCGTGGGTCTGGGCTCTGGAAACACTTAATGATGCGATTTTTTTGGTGTGTGTGTAGTAGAGAATGCGTGGCGCGTGCCAAGTATGTAGAACCGAATCTAGTCTTAAATAACCACGCCTTGCCCTATTGCCCAGTTCTCCATCCAACCGTCAACCGTCACGACACAACACACCCAAATGTCCCACCTCGAGCCAGCCAGCGTCAGCCCGCTCCCAGAGGGCATCACAGACCCAAACTACAAACCTTTGCCAGGCCGTCTCGGAAATCTCACCCCCGCCCAGCAGCACGCCCTCGATACTTTTAAACGGCAGCTCAAGGAAGAGGGTCATTTCGTCCCAGAGAGGATGGACGATGCGACGCTCCTCAGGTATGTTCCGTCCGCGCAGTCCATCCATCTCCCTTTTGCTCCAACGTGGATGCGATCGATGCCGATGATGGCTATGTACTGCGTACACCGCGCATTCTCGGAATCAACGCTGACTCTTCCCTTTTTTTTTTCTCCCCTGCATAGATTTTTGCGTGCACGCAAGTTTGACGTCGCAAAGACCAGGACGATGCTGTTGTCTGCAGAGCAGTGGCGAAAAGACCTAGACGTCGACGATATCGTAAAGTACGGTCCGCCCCCGTGCTTCCTTTCTGAACGTCCATACCGACCCCGATCCCTTGCTTTTCTTTCAGGAACTTCCAATTCACGGAAAAGGAGATGGTGGACAAGTACTACCCGCAGTACTATCACAAGATGGACAAAGTAGGTCTACACATCGCTTGCGCCGACGCGTCCACGGATGCTGAAATACGTTCGTGTACTGCAGGACGGACGGCCCGTCTACATCCAACGCCTTGGCAAGGTCGACATCAACGCGATCAACGCGGTCACGACCCAAGATCGCCAAGTAAAGCGTCTCGTCCTCGAATACGAAAAGTTCCTCACAGAGCGTCTGCCCGCATGCTCCAAGGCAGTCGGGCATCCTGTCGAAACATCGTGCACGATCCTTGACCTCGCAGGCGTGTCCGTCACCCAGTTTTACCGCGTCAGAGATTACGTCGTCCAGGCGGCAGGGATCGGGCAGGACCGCTACCCCGAGTGCATGGGCAAGTTTTACATCATCAATGCACCTTGGGCGTTTTCGACCGTGTGGGCCATCGTCAAACCGTGGTTGGACGAAGTGACGGTGGCCAAGATCGACATCGTGAGCAGCACGCTAACCAAGGAGCGGTTGTTGTCGCAGATTCCGGCCGAGAATCTACCAGTCGAGTTTGGTGGGCTATGTAAGTGCGAGGGCGGGTGTTCGTTGAGCGATGCGGGTCCGTGGAATCCAAAGACGGTGGCCAACGGAGTGGTATAGACAAGAGGGAGTGGACGTGGACGTGCCCCCTCCACCATTTTTTTCTTCGACGGTAATCTATTCACATACCTAATCGCTTGAGCGACATGAGGACTGGGTTCGTGCTGCTATCAGCGCTCACGAGGTCCAAAATGATATTGTTGGATCTCCGACCGATACTAGGAATATCTTGATTTCACTTCGCATCAGCCGGTGCATTTTTCTGCGGCCGGCCTACTGCGCGAGGTTCGCATGACTACGGCCGCAGCCTCGTCCGAAGCGTGATCAACATATGTATTGATCCGGCGATATCTCGCCCGTTGTTGAGCAGATTCAGACGCTACCAACTGTCCATCATTAGCATCTCTGATTCGGATCACATGGTGTCCGCAGGGGTCTTGCGCGTAGAGAGCCGGCACTGGCGCCCATCTTTGATTGATACGTCGCTCGCACACTTGTGTTGCGGCGTCATGCGTCCGACCCGAGATGACGTCCTAGTATTGATGAGATTGTTGCAAACGCGTTGCCTTTTTGGCCGCTCTCGCCGGTGATCGGATCGCATTCTGGACCGCATCAACGACGCCTGTCACTGTTATGCAATCGGACAGAGGAATCACGACGTCGTGAGCACCCCAGGTAGCCCGTACGGTGTCGAACCGAGTCTCATTTTAGACGAACGTCTTACGAGCACGTTCGGTAAGAGGGGTATCCATTTTGTTGTGTCGGTACGATTGGTATCGAGGGACGGATGCACACGTTTAGGTGATCAGTCGGCTTCTCTCATCCTCACCCACAGACCACCCTACAACACGTTCACCTTGAGCACGACAATCCGCCGTCCGAAGCAACAAACGCGCATACCTCGATAAACATGGTGAAGTGCGACCTCAGCACGACTTTCTCTAGCGCTTTGCGTCCTTTTGCGTTCGCCCATTCGGCCGGAGGCATCTGCTGCGTCTCTGTGTCGAGCGAGATGGCGTCGATCGACTGCAACAACCGGATGAGGAAATACGAGACTTCGTGGTACGCAAACTGGTCGAAGAACAAACGAGTCGATCGACTGTCCGGTGATTCAAACGTGGTTCGTACCTGTTGACCAAGGCAGATACGAGGACCTGCATTAAAAGGCAAGAAGATGAACGGATTCGGTAAGAGATACTTGTGAAGACGTTCGTCAAGGAACCGATCCGGATCGAACAGGTCCGCTTCAAGAAAACGAGCCATGCGAGAGGTCAGATGGTCGACCCCTTTTTTTTTTCAAAGCAGCGTGCCTACCGTCGGGTCCCCACAAGTCTTTTCTACGCTGCATCAAGAAAACCGTGTATAAGACCCTATGAACGAGGATGAGACGAAACGGCTGGAGAGGTCAGAATGGACTTGCATCGTGTTCGAGGGAATATAAAAGGGTTTTCCGCCATTCAATGCCGGCCAGACCTGTGGTTCGTTACACAACCTACGAGGTAGTCAGGAAAAAGCAACGAAACAGGTGGAATGACGCGTATCCCAACCTGATGTCGTTGGGACTGTGCCCGAACACGTCAGAACCATATTTCCTTTCAAAAGATTAGGAAACCTACACGGGTGGATAGAGTCGGAGGACTTCTGATGGTAGATATTAATATACACGCCTTGAAATACAGTCGTGACTCGTACCATTAATAAATGCCCTCAGATACTTCATATCCCTCATATCCTCTTGTGTCGGTTGTTTGGAGACACCAACTTTGGCAATGATCTCCTCCCGTAGTCGTGCATGGATGTCGGGGTGTTGCGAGAGCATGTAGACAGCGGAAGTGAGTGCGGCGGCAGTCTACATATGCGAATACAAACGAAATACGTGTGGTAACAATGTTCAGGACCACTCCCTTGTCTAAAGCGTGGAAGCTTGCTTACCGTATCCCTGCCAGCAATCATAATATTCAAAGCCTCGTCCCTAATAAGCACATGATCTGAAATTTTTTTGCACATGAGACACCTTTCTCTGCAAATAAATACCACAAACCTTGGGTATAATTCACCAAATGCTCCAACAGCGTCTCGCCCTCTTCGACCTTCCCCGCATCCATCGCAACATCCAGACCCAAGCGTTTCTGTTCATGTTTCTTCGCTATGGCGTCCGCGACGATAGGGTCAATGAACTCGAAGCAGATTTTCATACGCTTCTTGACCTGATCTTGCCAAAACTCGAAAATACGCCAAGACGAACCATAGTTGACACGCTCGACAGCGGCACTCTGCGATTCCATAAATGCACGGACAAACTGATTCGATGGATGGTTGAGGAACGCGTGGTCCTTGGACAGCGGGGACGACGGTGGGTAGACGATGCCAGGTGAGAGAGAACGGACGTCGGTTCCGAAGAGAAATTTGGTCGCGGAATCCAACGTGAACCGTCCGGCTACGTCTTGAAAGTCGACGGGATATCCTTCGCGCAGGCGAATTTTCATTTGACGAATCGCGTCCTCGGTGTAAGTTTCAAAAATATCAAAGTCGTTGATACGGTCTCTGCTAAAGAACGGACGGGTCATCGAACGATGGAATCTCGAAAAACAGTGCTTGTCAGTGTTGAAACGCAAAGTCAATGATGGGTACGCATACTTCCAAACGTCGGCTGTAACAAAGGGTCAATGAGAATGCGATGTCCGCTCGGAAAAAGAAGAGTTCCTACCATCTGAATTGAAAACGCCGGTTCCCAAAAGTGAATTGAACTGGTCATGAAAAATGGGACCTATAGGTTCATTTAGTAATCTGCCATGCAAGTTCCAACGTGATCAATAGTTCGCTACCTTTGATAAAAGAAGAAAATTGCGTCGCAAGAATTGCCTGTATATTGACAATCATTCAGGCGTCAGCATCGTCTACGTGGTTGAAAACGCGACCTGACCTTGACATACTCGGGTTCCGTCGTTAAAATCTACAAGACACGATAATTAGGTCATACGAAAACAAAGAGCGTTTCACGCGCAATCAAAAGCACTTGCCCTATTTTCGTACAACAATCGGAAATTGAGCGTGTTCCCCAATTCGTCGCATTCATCTTCGGCATATTCAGCTAAGATAAGTCGAGAGTCAGTATTCAACACCATATGTGCAATCCATGTCTCGCATCGAATGCATGACGGGCGATCTACTACCTACCCAGATAGCCATGGTCGAAGTTCCATACGAGCTTTGCAAGTTTGTCCAATGCGCCAGGCCAGCGAGATTTTATGGCCGGGGGCATGACTGCCCCGCCGGCGGCCGCGTTCCTGTGATCCCTAGCACGGGCATATACCACGTTCGCCACAAAGGTTAGTGGCAAGGCCAACAGGCATGCCAGCACTCTCAGCCAACACGACATGGCATGCCCTCCGAGAAGTATCCCATACAGCATAAAACTGGTGTATACCGCGACCGGTGGGGCCAACAATTTGGGGAGAAGTCGCACCAGGGCAACTAAACCAGGTGGTAATGCCAACTGTACCATGGACATCTGCAATAGACCGAATTGAAAAAGTTATGTCCGAATTCTCTAAAAGCTGAAACGCTGGAATGTGCCAACATCCTGACATTGAGTTTCCCACGCTTTCTCTGCGACTGTCAATTCGCCCCCATCAATTACATATTCATCCCACTCGGGGATTTCGGACACTAATAATACAGAAAGATTGTGTTATATCCCAGCTACCGCGACGTCTCAAAAGAAGACTTAGATAAGAGACATCATAGCACAACAGCAGGCGATGAAGCACCAACGGAACACCGGGTAGATAACTTGCCACTTAGATATCACTCGTAGGTTCTATAGGTTCGGCTTCCTTTATCCTGATCCACAAACCACCCTAAAACAGATTCAACTACATGATGACCGTCATCCACGTGAATTCATCATACCTCAATATACATGGTCAAGTGTGACCTCAGTACAACTTTCTCAAGCGCTTTGCGTCCATCGGCATTGGCCCACTCTGCCGGAGCCATCTGCTGCGTCTCCGTGTCAAGCATGATGGCATTGATTGACTGCAATAACCGGATGAGGAAATACGAGACTTCGTGATATGCAAACTGGACCCATGAAAAAGGATATGTAAACGAGTCGATCGAAATTGCCCTGGTGATTCTGATCATGGTCCATACCTGCTGGCCAAGGCAGATGCGAGGACCCGCATTAAAAGGCAAAAAGATGAACGGATTAGGTAAGAGGTATTTGTGAAGGCGCTCGTCGAGGAACCGATCCGGATCAAAAATGTCCGCTTGGAAAAGATGAACGAGGTTTAAAGGACCAATATGTTCTCAATTTATATAAAACTGCTTACCATCGGGCCCCCACAAATCTTTCCTTTGATGCATCAAGAAAACGGAGTACAAGGTCCTTTGAAGTGAGTTAAGATAGAATAGGAAAGCAGAGTGACAAAGGGGACTCGCGTCGTATTTTGAGGGATATACAAAGGTTTCCCGCCATTCAATGCTGGCCAAACTACTGGTTCATTGGTTAACCTGTATGGCAGTCCTTTTAGAAGAAAGTAGTAAAGAGAATTGGAGGGGCTACCATCTTACCTGACATCATAGGGGCTACGAAATTTGTGACGAAAAGACCTCAGATCCATTATTCCTTCGAGAAGATCAAGAAACATACACAGGTGGATAGAGTCGTAGAACCTCTGATATTATGGGGAAAATGAGTGCACATACCTCGCAGCATCTGTTACGCACCGTTGATAAACGCTCTTAGATACTTCATCTCCTTAATATCATCATGCGTTGGTCGTCTGGAGATACCAATTTTAAAAATTATCTCCTCTCGCAATCGTGCATGGACGTTAGGGTGCTGAGAGAGCATATATAGAGCGCACGTGAGTGCAATAGCAGTCTAAATTACGCGTGAAAAGAAAAGGCATGTTCAGCTTAACTCGGGTTTGCGTTAATTTAGGCTCACCGTGTCCCTGCCGGCGATCATAATGTTCAGAGCTTCATCCTTGATAACTGCTTGATCTAAGAGAACCTGTATATCAGAGCCCTTTTCTCTGTGAGGAACGACACTACAAACCTTCTGTATAATTCACCAAATGCTCCAACAGTGACTCGCCCTCTTTGACCTCTCCAGCAACATTCTTCTGCGCATCCGGCTCCAATCGCCTCTCTTCCTGCTTCTTCGCTATCGCATTCGCGACTATGGGATCAATAAACTCAGCGCAGACTTTCATGTGCTTCTTGACCTGGTCTTCCCAATACTCGGCTGCCTCTGCAATGCGCCAAGATGAACCATAATAGCCACGACATGCAGCGGCACTCTGTGATTCCATAAACGCATGAACAAACCGATTTGCTGGATGGTTCAGAAATACAGGGTCTTTAGACAGTGGAGACGATGGAGGGTACACGATGCCAGGTGAGAGAGAACAGACGTCGGTTCCAAAGAGAAACTCGGTTGCAGAGTCGAGCGTAAATCGCCCTGCTACATCTTGAAAGTCGATGGGATATCCTTCGCGCATGCGATCTTTCATTAGACGAATCGCATCCTCGGCATGTCTTTCAAAAATGTCAAAGTCACTGATACGTTCCCTGCTAAAGAATGGACGGGTCATTGAACGATGGAATCTCGAAAAACGTGTTTGTCAGCATGACGATACCCTGTCAATAGGGGCTACGCATACTTCCAAACGTCAGCTGTATAAATGATGGGTCAATGAGCATTTGGAAGACAACGACGTAGTACCATCCGAATTGAATACACCGGTACCCAAAAGGGAACTGAATTGGTCATAAAAGATAGGACCTTGAAAAAATCAGTTACAATATCGAAACATCGACGCTTTCCTCACCTTTGATGAACGAAGAAAATTGCGTCGCAAGTATTGCCTACTCGGAATTTGCAACGTGAATTACGTAGGTGATAATGTGAGCTGACCTTGACATATTCTGGCTCCGTCGTAAAAATCTGTAAGGAACCAACAAAGGGAGAACGGTTGGCGAGCGTTTAGAAAGTAAAAGGTGCTTGCCCTATTTTCATATAACAGCCGGAAGTTGATCGTGTTCCCCAATTCGTTGCATTCCTCTCTGGGATATTCAGCTATTGTAGATCGAGTTCAGATGCATGCACATCGCATCGAATGCACGACATATTATCGACGTACCCAGATATCCATGATTAAAGTTTCGTACGAGCTTCGCAAGCTTGTCCACTGCGCCAGGCCAGCGAGACTTTACCGTCGGAGGCATGACTGCTCCACGGGCGGCTGCCTCTCTGTGATCCCTAAACCGGGCATATACCACATTCGTGACACAGGTGAGTGGCAAGGCCAACAGGCACGCCGGCATTCTCAGCCACCGTGACATAACATGTCCTCCAAGGAATTCCCCGTACAATTTGAAGCTAGCGTACACCAAGACCGGTAGGGAGAATAACGTGGGGAGAAGTCGCACCAGGGCGACTAGGACAGGTGGTAGTTCCAATCGCACCATTGTCGAGCAGGAGTTGGAAGAATGATCACTTGAGCTGATTTCGGCTGGGGCTTTCTCAGCCAAGAAGCTTGCCCAGACCTACTTATATAGTCCTAGTCCCGAGAAGAGCTGAGTTCGCCATATTCCGAAACAATTTCAATTGAATCGCACGACCCGACTTCCTGTCCATCAGGCTCACAGTGCTTCTCGCACTCACGGCAAACTTCGGTGACTCACTAGCCTTCCTGGGATGGCATCGTACTTCTCACTTACCTTGACAGGAATTGCGAGCCTTGTGGCAAACCTAGCTTCTAAAGCCAGCGAAGCGTTCAAATCAGAGAATATCAGAAAGGTGCCACGAAAGGAATACTCATGGTAAGAGAGGGTACTTAAACGCAAAGTGATATTGAGATAATAACAGTTTATGGATTAGTTTTCTCTACACGCCACCACGCAAGCGTCGCACGCCTCAATGATTAGGCGCATTTCTCTTAGTAAGTGTCCGAAACTGGACAACGTCAATATAATATTGGCAGTTACACTGAACATCAGAAAAGGAGGCACTCACAAAACATTCTAGGCGTCATCATGTTCAGCGGGCTCGGCTTCCTTCATCCTCACCCACAGACCACCCTGTGATATTTCAGCGATGTATTTAAGGCCACCACACGCATTGCCCTCGTACCTGGACAAACATGGTCAAGTGCGCTCTCATGAGAACCTTCTCCACTGCTTTCCGTCCCTCAGCCTTAGCCCAGTCTGCTGGAGGGTTTTGCTGTACATCCATATCTAGCGAGATAGCATCGATCGATTGTAGCAGCCGAATGAGGAAGTACGACGCCTCGTGGTATGCAAACTGGGTGCGCACATGGATGAGAATTGAATAACATATTTCTCAGTGCAGCATACCTGTTGACCAAGGCAAATCCGAGGACCCGCGTTGAAAGGCAAAAAGATAAACGGATTTGGCGTCAGGTACTTGTAAAGACGTGCATCAAGGAAGCGATCGGGGTCAAAGAGTTCAGCTGAGGAAGGGAAAAAGATGCGTTTGTGATCAAGTTGACAGGTCTTTCATGCTCACCATCAGGACCCCATAGATCTTTCCTACGGTGCATCATGAAAACAGAGTAAACGGTTCTACGAATCAAGTCAAGATAAGAAAAGAGGGGAAGGTCAGCTGTAGCTTACGAGATATTTGGGGGTATGTAAAAAGGTTGTTGGCCGTTCAATGCTGGCCAAATCTGCCCTTCAGAACATAACCTTCCAGTAAATCAGCAAGAAGCATCAAGGATGAAATAAGTGGTTTGTATTGTATATACCTGGCGTTAAAGGGTCTGCGAGCACATCAGTCAATTACCACTCAGGAGAAACCGTAAATCGTACACAGGTGGATAGAGTCGGAGGACCTCTGAACAGCCAGATAAATGTATGTGTTTGTGCTCATGGTTATGGAAAAAGGCATACCGTTGATAAATGCCCTCAAATACTTCAGCTCCTTCATATCAGTATGTGTCGGGCGTCTCGAGAGGCCGACGTTGGTCATGATTTCCTCCCGTAACCTCGCTAGGACAATGGGATGCTGAGAAAGCATGTAAACAGCAAAGGTGAGGATAGACGCAGTCTGTGGTGCATACAGGAATCACTAGTCAACGGAGAATTTGCCCAGGTTCCTACGAAGAGCCCAGACTCACCGTATCCCTGCCAGCTATCATAATGTTCATCGTTTCATCTTTGATCATTGTCTCGTCTAATATACCCCATATCAGTATACCAAAGCCGCCACTTTGCATAGAAAAAAGCACAAACCTTCGGTGTGATTCACTAAGTGCTCTAAGAACGTCTCACCTTCTTTGACTTCCCTTGTGATGCCCCCCTTGACATGTGGATCTGGCTGCCCTTGTTTGTGCTTCTTCGCAATGGCATCCGCAACAATAGGCTGTATGAACTCAGAGCAGACCTTCATGTGTTTCGCGACCTCGTCTTGCCAAAATTCGAAAAAATGCCAATAGTTGCCATAGTTGCCACGTTGCGCCGTAGCAATCAGCGATTCTGTGAACGCGTTAAAAAACCGATTTGACGGGTGGTTCAGGAACACAGGATCATTGGACAGGGGGGACGATGGTGGGTAGAGAATGCCTGCAGAGAGCGAGCGCACGTTAGTCCCAAAGAGAAAATCGGTCGCAGAATCGAGCGTGAAACGTCCTGCCACGTCTTGAAAGTCGACGGGGTAACCTTCACGTAGGCGGATTTTCATTTGATTGATGGCATCTTTGGAATATTTCTCAAATATGTCAAAATCACTGATACGATCCTTGCTAAAGAACGGGCGGGCCATCGTGCGATGGAATCTCCAAAGAAAAAAAAAGAAAATTATGTTAGTCTATTGAGACGACCTAGTCAATGCATATGATGCATACTTCCAGACATCAGCTGTAAGAGTAATTAGTCCAAATAAAATCACATTCGTTCAGGAAACAATAATGTCTCACCATCCGAGTTAAAAACACCAGTTCCCAACAAAGATTCAAATTTTTCATGGAAAAGGGATCCTGTGTAAGTACATTTAGCATATATAGAGATCGTCGTTGAAAGCCCTCACCCTTGACAAACGAAGAAAAATTCTTCACTAGAATTGCCTGTGGATTTATGGTAAAATATTGCGTGACGTGTACTGAATCAGGGCCCTACTCACCTTGATATATTCAGGTTCCGTTGTGAAGATCTAGGAATATATTTAGCTCAGCCTCAGCTCGTACAAAAATAAAGTATGGGCAACGATCAGAAAGCAAAAAAGTATTATAAAAACATATCAATCAGCGTGAGGGCCAGGGGATTCACAAAGCCGGACATCCACGAGTTTTTCCACGAAAGTACAATGTTTACGGTATTCCATAGACGTCGAAGAGAAAGACGTAGGCAAAGAATTTTTGAAAAGGAGGCTCACCCTGTTTTCAAATAACAACCGGAAATTGATCGTGTTCCCCAATTCATCACATTCGCTTTGGGCGTATTCAGCTAGAAAAGTGCGTAGTCGAACAATACAAACGCGCCCACGTCATCAGGGGCACAGCGCGAAATGCGAAAAGGTGCTGGAGTCATACCTAGATAGCCTTGGCGAGTGTTTTGCACCACCTTCGCAAGTTTGTCGACTGCACCTGGCCAGCGAGACTTGATCACTGGGGGCATGACCGCACCATGGCGAGCCGCTTGTCTGTGGTCTCTGATTCGAATATAAAGTATACCCGCTGTAAATGTAGCAGGCAAGGTCAACAGAAATGCAGGAACGCTCAACCATCCTGACTCTGCAGGCCCTTCGAGGAGCGCCTTATGGACTTGACGTAGGGTAATGTACACCACTGGTAATAAGAGTAGTTTGGGGAGAAGTCGCACCAAGGCAACGAGCCCAGGGGGTAGTACCAATTGCACCTTGGTCATGAAAACTGGAAAAATGCCTCAATGAGTCACCGACACGGTCTTTTCAAGTACTGGCTGCGGGTGCTAAGTATTTAGCGGCGGCTACATCCTAGGGTTGTCGCTACTGCTTTTATTGAAATTGGTTCCTGGTGGTTACTCCGAGGAGGTAAGTAGTAAGCTGGCCACCAGGCTACTTAACCTTCATGGCTAGCAAAAATTGTTTCATCGTCTCTGAGACTGCAAGTATAGTTTCACACCCAACTTGAAAGCGTATGACTCAACTTGGGTAAAGAAATGCCAGTAACGGACAACCAGCCTATCGGCAACCCAGGATGCACCTTTGGGATGTTTTGTCCGTTCTGTTTTTGGATTAGTGCGAAACATGCTCCATTTGGACACGGTTTTACTTTCGCGAGAGGGATCCACCAATCGGAAGGTTTTCCTGCGGAACGTAACGCACATAAACTGACAAATTTCAGCTGTTCGCTTGTTTCATTTCAGGTTGGTTTGCAGATTGACAGTGCGGCCCGGCTGCCAAACATAAATAACAAATATGTAATGGCACTGTCTCCCGGTAGAGTGGCGCATTCAGCCAGCAGTAGGAAGTTTTTCTGTACTTCCTTAGCGTCACACTAGATGTCACCTTATGAACAGCACCAGAGACCCCAGCTTGTTCTAACGATCTTTACTTAAGCAGAAGACTTGCAGTGAAATGCTTTGGAATAAGTATCAGCAAGCATACGGAACCGTGACTTCAGTCGCAAAAGAGTAGACGTCGACGTCATTTACTAGAAGCTTGAGTACATTAAATATTATGCATGTCATAGTTAAATAAACAGATGGTTCGGTCATCCGATGGGGGATCTCAAAGTCAGACACTCTCGGCATAACTCGCCTCCTCCATCCTAACCCATAAACCATCCTGAAACGACCAAAAAATTTAGTTGAAACGATCACCAGTTTACTGTTTCAAGACACTTACGTGCACATACATGGTAAGATGACCCCGAATGATCGCCTTCTCTACGCCTTTCCTGCCAGGAGCTTTTGCCCAGCTAGCAGGTGCGAGCGTCTGCACGTCTTCCGCAAGGGAAACAGAAGAGAACACTTGAAGTAGGCGAACGAGGAAATAAGAGACCTCATTGTAGGCAAACTACAGAAGTGTCAATCAGAGGAGGATAAACTGGGAAGTACGATACCTACCTGTTGACCCAGGCAGATCCTCGGGCCGGCGTTGAAGGGAACGAAGATGAATGGGTTGGGTGTCAAGTACTTATGCAGACGTTCATCGAGGAACCGATCTGGATCAAATTCTTCGGCTATGGGAGACACGAGTTAGCACGTTACAGCAAGAAGATCGTATCCTCACCATCTGGCCCCCATAGATCTTTCCTTCGGTGCATGAGAAAGACTGAATAGAGTGTCCTAAATCATCCTGTCTCAGAATCGCAAGTTATCGACATCGGCTCGCCTACCGTGTCTTTGCAGGAACATATATCGGTTGCCCTGTTCCTGTCTTGGCAGCAGGCAATACCACTTCCTCGGTACTCATCCTATAATGCACGATTATTAAACGGTCGCTACCGCACGATACATAGTTAACCGTACCTGCCATTGAAGGGACTGGATAAAAGACAAATTAATACGTATATTCCGTTATGAAAGCAAACAGAAACGTACACAGGAGGATACAACCGCAAGGTTTCTTCATCAAGCGTGAGCCAATGACGTAGCCCCAATTGTTCGATATGACATACCGTTTATAACAGCCCTCAAGTATTTCATTTCTCGAAAATCATCCGAAGTGGGACTCCTCGAACCACCAACTACTGTTAAGATTTCCTGGCGAAGTTTGCGGAGTACGCTGGGATGCTGAGACAACATCCACACGACAAACGTCAGAGTTCCGGCAGTCTATTATGAAAGAATGTACGTTGGACGATGAGTAATGTACCTGATAAATGTAAACTCACCGTATCTCGCCCTGCGATCATGATATTCAAAATTTCGTCCCTGATCACAGCAAGATCTGCAGACCAGACAAATATGAATACACGAAGCAACGCGTAACAGTGACGGACTCACCTTCTGTGTAGTTGACGAGATGATCAAGTAATGTTTCGCCTTCCGAGACCTCCTCGTTTTTTTCAGGAATCAACCCAGCCTCTTTCAACGCCTTCTTCTTCGACAGCGCTTCTTCCAGGATGGGATTAATGAACTCGTTACAAACGTGCATGTGCTTCTTGACGCGATCACTCCAAAATTCAAATAATCTCCAGTATGTCCCGAAACGTCCTCGGTACGAAGTCGCTGATTGTGCTTCGAGGAACGCCTGGGCAAATCTGTTGGCAGGGTGGTTCTGGAGTGCGACGTTCGTGGCAAATGATGTATTGGGGGGATAAATGAGCCCAGCAGACAGAGAGCAAACATCTTTCCCAAATAAGAAATCCGTCGCAGAGTCCAGAGTAAATCGAGATATCATATCCTAAATCGGAGGAAAATGAATTTCGCGGTGGGGTACAGGGGTAGCGTTTACCTGGAAATCGGCTGGATAACCTTGCCTCAACCTCGTTTTCAGTTGCCCTATGGCATCATCAGCGTGCTTTTCGAATATCTCGAAGTCGGTTATTCGGTCCCTGCTGAAGAACGGCCGGGTCATCGAGCGATGGAACCTAGTTTATCAGTAGATTTCAATGACCAATCACATATATAACAATTGTCAACATACTTCCAAATGTCCCCTATGAAATACAGATCAATATCAAATTGAACGAGACACAAGAAAAGCTCCTACCATCAGAATTAAAGACCCCGGTTCCTAGGAGTGAGTGTGCGCTATCATAGAATATCGGTCCTGCGATAGCCGGTCAGATAGACCAACTCAAGTCCGACGAACTGACCTTTGGCAAAGGAATTAAATTGGGTTGCGAGTATCGCCTGGAAACGTCGATGAGAAAGAGTTTCATATGGGTAACAGACGAACTTGCCTTGATATGCTCAGGTTCGCTGGTAAAAATCTACGAGCGATGAGTAATTCGGCCCCTATCAAAGGAAAACTTACCCTGTTTTCCCACAGAATTCTCAGGGAGATAGTGTTGCCAAGGTCTTTGCATTGCCTTTCGATCACCTCGCCTGAGAAATGGTGAACGAATCAGCCGACTACAAATGTTCCACACGTACCCATGTACCCATTGCGGAAGTTTTCCATGCTCTCGAGAAGTAAATCCAAGCCACCCGGCCACTTGCTGGGTACTCGAGGCGCTTGGGCAATGGCGCCATGGATCGCAACCTGGTGCTTGTCCCGCAAGTCTGCACATACAACCTTACAGGCCAGGACGAAAGGAAACGAAGCCATGTAAAGAGGCGCATGGAGCCAAGTTGGCATGTGAATATGGAATACAGCGTCCATGATATTGATTGCACAAAAAGCTAGAGCAGGTGGAAGGAGCAGTCGGTGGGCATTCTTGAAGAGGAAGACGATGCCCGGGGGGACTTGAAGCTCCATGGGAGAGACTAGTAGTATGCACTGAGATGTCGGGGAAATTTCATCAGGTAGGGATTTATATACACAGCAATAACGGCATGTGCTCACCTCGGTTCTAGTAGACGCGTTATTTGGCAGCAATGCGAGTCTGTCATTCATCCCTAGCCATGCATGACTAATGACAAATCCTATGTCGGGGCTGTTCGACTTGAGGGACCACCGCCGGCAAAATGTACGCTCAACGGCGCCGACGACGATCTACATCTGAGTGGCAAATCAACTGAGATCTGCAGTCGGCGTTATGATGGCGGCGAGTGCGTGGACGCTCCGGCAGACCAGCCACCGGATACTATAAAAGGGTGATTCTCAGACATATTTTACCTCGCTGTGCACAAAAAGGGGGCGACACCGAGCCCACCACCTCCCACACATTTACGTTAGAAAGCCTGACAGAGACACACTGACATTGAATCTGGATGATGGCGGCCAGTGACTTTCCGGACATGGAATATCCGGGACCCGAATTCATAACATACCCACGGGCCACGGCAGCGTCGACACTCGACATTTGGACGAGCGCATGATTTTCGCCCTTTGTTTCCGAGGCCTGTGAATTTCGACGGTCCGGTTGTCCAATACATCCCGGGAAACACTAGGCCCCGTGAGGGAATCATAAGACTGTTATCACCCGGTGCTGGAATTAGCAAAGTCCGCTGCGATGCAAGGTGAGCATGCGGTTGGCGTGTGTTCTCGATCACATATCGCACTAGACTATTTAAGTGACACAACTGTTCCGAAGGGTAAAGGACGGGAGACTTCGGTTACTAGGCTCGATTCAAGATAACAAGAGAGCGGTTGGAAAAGGAAGACTCGCCGGGAAGGTGGCGAAAATGAAGTTACGTCTAGATACTATCCGCATCGAACTCCGCCCGTCCAGAGCAGATTAGTTATCTATCTATAAGTTGTCGTCCGTCAAGGAAACGAAGAATTGTAGGTCTGACTCTCCGGACCCGGCAGCCAGATGAGACTTCAAAAAATTTTCTAATTAATACGAAATCGAAATTCAGGTGAAAGACAAACAACGATACAAAGGCGGCCAAAGCTTCCAGTGCCTCCATCTCCGAATCCCGTTCTAAAAAAATAACATACATATTTTACTAGACACAGTGGACCCCCCGGGTACTTTCGGCAGCGGAACCATACCAATCGCAATTTCGCGTCTCACGACGGAGAGCAAGTATGGACGTTTTTGATGCTGAGGAGAGCGGCGGAAGGCATCACACAAACCTTGATTTGAACAATCGCAAACCAAGGACCATCGCTGAAAGTCTGCAGATGCCGGTGTCTTTGAATATCCTTTGTTCGGCTCGGACGATCAGGACCCCAGAATGTTGCGTCCATTGCCATAGACTCCCTGTTGATGTGATCGACGTGGAGTGTATATGTGTACTTGGCGGAACCACGTCCTCTGCGACCAACTAATGTTAATGTCACCTGGCCGTTGGGTCAAACACTGCGTAAAGCTCTGCACTTACATAGAAACAATTCTGGAATACATGCGCAAAGATACTGGGGGAAGTCGCTGTTTACTCGCAAGGGTCCGGTCCATTGACGTTCATGCAAGGCTCATTGCCGCATTCAAGCCGACCCACCTGCCACATCAACACTCGGAGTCGTCGCTTCAAAGAGCCGATGACGCCTGTTGAAAAGCGGCGACCAGTGCCACACCCACTCTCCAAGCAAGGAAAATCAGTTCCCAAGCGAACATGCCACCCAAAACCGTGGGTCTTTTTTCTCGTTTTAGGACCGTTCCTACCCTTTCAAGTCGACCACTCCCGAGGCAATACTCTCCTAGGCCGCGCGGCTTTTAAGCCTTCAAGGAGTTCAACGCCACGGCGCTTTCGTCGCAAGTATCATGGTATCCCCGAGGCGACGAGGAAACAACAGCGAGGTTCCATTGGGTACAGACTTCCATCTTCTACGTTCTCAATTCGGATGCTGAGGGAAAAAAAATTCGATGAAGAATAGGACACGCGTTTCGAACGATACACGAAGACAGTCCAATTACTAGGACGATCCGAAATCATTGAGATGTGTTGGCAGCAACGTTCAACCATGCCCTGCAACGCAACCTCTAAATCAGCCAAGAGCCCCTATACACATAGCGAGAACAAGAACACGCACGCGCAACGATTCGCCAAACCAGCGTTCGTTGTTGACAAGTGCACGTCCGCCGCACCCGACGAGGTCACGTTGAAAATCATCTCCGTGTTTCCGTTTGCCCTGTTGTTCCACGGCGAGGGCAAAATGTCGCCCGACTTGTACGTGGCGTCCGGATTCATTGACTTTACCATCGACATGAAACTGTTTGCAAACGCGGTGACGAATGGCGACGTCGTGCTGTAAAGGAGAGGGGTTATCGCTTTTCAGACGACCAGAGACGGCGGCGCACGTTGTAAAGTAGTACCCGATGTCCGAACCGTGAGTCGCAGGTGGGAGAGTAAATTCGCTCTAAGACGCCGTTCGTCAATAAAACCCTATGTGTCAGAGTCGCGACGCCTTGCCTTCCAAGCATTGTTTCCGAAAGGAGCCACGAGGTAATAAGTAGGGCAGACGAAGATCGCTACGCATATGAAAAAAGGGGGGCAGGATAAGCACCATCACCAACCATGGTCAACAAGGGACCACCTTCGCTCATCACAGCAATTGCCTGGTCAGTGTTCGTGCCAAAATCGGCGTAGAGAGCACCCAACGAGGTTGCTTGCGACGCCTGAATGTTGGGGAACAATCTGCTGATATAGTCCTCCACGCCGATGGTGAGCGATTGTTGTACGAATTGATTGCCCTCGGCGGCGTTGGTGACAGAATAAATCGCCTTCTACACATGAGGGAGTGCCGTGTCAGCCCAAGAACAGAAACAAAAGGGAAAGAGTCCTTCGTCAGAAATACGTACTCCGTTATGATTTCCTTGTCCCAGCGTGACAGTGGGACGGTCGAGGATGAACGACCCGTCGACGACAGGCCCAAAGGTGGCCGTACCATAGAATCCGTTGCTTTCGATCGCATTGTTCACGTTTGACAACGTGCTGGCATCTACGCCACGAAGGCATCCTAGAGTGTCCGTGCTGGACGCGCAACTGCAACATCCCCGACGTCGAGTTTAGTGCGAGCTGTGAACATAGTCTACGAGGACGCTCACCCTGCACCAGAAGTCACATTTTTGAACAGCGACTACGTTTGCAAGTGTCTCAGGCGACGAAATCAAGAAGAAAGGCAGGTACTCACCTCGGGAATGGCGTCGTTGTAATTATATTGTGGGGGTAGGTAGGTCGAACTAGTCATGGCAGCTTTGAAAAGTGGTGGTTGCGTGTTACCACCGTTGGCTACGATATGCTGTATCACCGATCCAGCACCTATGAAACAGAGTCGACATGGGCCGTTGTCCCCAAACACGATAAAGCGATCGAACCTGCAGATTGGCCCCAAATTGTGACTTGGGACGGATCGCCCCCAAACGATGAAATCTGTCCACCGAGGTTAGCAGGCAAATCGGGATCGGAGCGAAACGGATGCTAACATGCGTCTGAACCCATTGGAGGGCAAAATTCTGATCGACTGTGACAGGAGAGTCAAACTCGACGTCTTCTGCCCAACTCGAAAACTTACGTAGACCTGCGTTGAGCACGCCTCCCGATTTGACTTCTGTGCCAGCCAAGAAACCAAACAAGCCGAGACGATACTGAAGAACCACAGCTATGATGGCATTCCCCGACTGAAAGACGAGATCCGAGCCATCGTACGAGCTAGCAGAGAGGCTGACGTATCTTAAGACATTTCAATCAGCCGACTCCGCGTACACACACCTAGTACCGATGCTTACCCTCCACCGTGAATCCAGACGACGACAGGGAGTCCTCCAGAAGTGTTGATTGTAGTACCGGGAACGTGCACGCTATGATACTTATCACGACAGGACTTTTAAGCCAAAAAAAAAGCACGCGTACTTGAGGAACAGACAATCTTCGGTCTGGGTCACGGCACGTTTGAGTGGGTTCGTAGACGAGGTGCCTAGGCTAGCTTGGTAACATTCGTTGGGCTCCGAGTTCGCTTGTTGAACGCCAGACACAGTTGGTGGGGACTGAGGTGCCGCCCATCGCAAATTTCCTGAAAATGAAGAGTCAAACAGAGATGGATAGTCTACCATATCGATCATACCGACTGGCGCAGCAGCATAGCGAATGCCGAGAAAGTTCGTTATGCTCTTCCCCGTGTCCACGGTCCCTTGGTATTGTGTATAACCAAGATCTACGATGGACGCTTGAGCGTGCACGCGCAGGCAGAGGAATATTTGAAGGAAGGCAACGACGCTGGCACGAAGAAATGACATGCCTTCAGACGACGAAGAGGATCGTGTTCCACATAGTAGTGTTTAATTTTATACTGTTTGATCGCCATTGTCGCGTGTCACTACCTTGTCGTCTCAGACGTCTCATGGGAAGGATGTAGTGAGGGACCTATTTTGCCAGCAATTTCAGGCACTATGACATTAGGTCACTCAGCCGATCACGAGGAAAGAAAATAGAAAGTTTCATCTCCGGACGAATCACGCACCACCGGTCCAGATGCGTGCGCACGTCATTCTTAAATAAAGGGAATCGGTGATCACGTTGCAATGTTGGGGCTTGGGCAGCGACCCAAAATCGCATCGAAAGCGGACCACCATCTTTTGGATTAAGTATTGAATCACTGGCGAGCAACATTTGTATGACACTGTCATCATCGAGCTTCAAGTCCACGTGCTATCAGTAGTAATTAGACTTACAGTTGAAACACGCCAGCAGCATGATTGATTTGAACACCCGTCGTGTAGTGACACTGTTACTGGAGCGTACACATGTCAGTCCGAGGGCCTGAGCACAGTAGTGTTTCTGTTATGAAGACGAAGAGAAATACATATACATGCACGCTCCAGGGTAGACACGAACAGCTTCATTGAACCTGAGTCGAAGCAAATTTGCCTGGGTCGGAGTCGGAGTTTGGACGTAACGGCAAATATTTGATGACTGATTTGTCCTGCCAGGCGACAGTAATAGCAGATTGTCTAAAAATGTACTTATCATATCCCAGACTGACTAAAAAAAAGGCTAAAATTACGACGATCGCATCCAAGTTTTGCTGAATGGACGACATCTCCGATATCACGCCATGACCGAAAAAAAAGTACAATTTTATTAACATGTTAGGGCGAAAATTTCATCACTGTAGCTCGAAGGCATGCAGAGCAAAAGCGAACATTCTAAACATGGTTACGTTTTCGTTCGTCCACTTAACTTAGAAGCATTCTGGAAACAGGTCGTGAGAGACGTCACTAGGACAGTAAAAAGATACGTACTGCGGTGAACGATGCCAGGACCCGACTCGTCATACTCTTGCTTGGAGCACCACATGTTCTGGAAGGTACTCAGGGATGCGAGAATGGAACCACCGATCCAGACCGAGTATTTCCGCTCAGGTGGTGCTACGATCTTAACCTGTACAAAGGGATGAGACGGCATGCAACCTACAATTCAGACTCAATTACGCACCTTCATGCTTGACGGTGCGAGGGACGTAATCTCCTTTTGCATCCGGTCCGCAATACCAGGGAACATGGTAGTACCACCAGAAAGGACGATGTTCCCGTACAGGTCGCGACGAATATCGAGATCACATTTGAAGATCGAGTTGTACCTAGGTCAACGGGGTCAAGCAGGAAAACGATTAAATTGATCTTACGAGACGTACGTGGTTTCATGAATACCAGCAGCCTCGAGACCAATGAAGGCAGGTTGGAAAAGAGCTTCAGGTGCGCGGAATCTACACGGAAAGACTGAACAATGCCGTTCCATTCCGTCAAGAGACAATATACCCACCGTTCGTTGCCGATCGTGATAACCTGACCGTCAGGAAGCTCGTAGCTCTTCTCGAGGGCAGAAGACTGAGCAGCAGTTTGAAGCTCTTGCTCAAAGTCGAGGGCGACGTAGCAAAGCTTCTCTTTTATGTCACGGACGATTTCGCGTTCAGCGGTCGTCGTGAAGGAATAGCCACGCTCAGCCAAGTTCTTGACCAAGTATTCAGTCAAATCACGGCCAGCAAGATCGAGACGGAGAATGGCATGGGGGAGCGAGAAGCCCTCGTAGATGGGGACAGTGTGGGTGACACCATCACCAGAATCCATGACGATACCAGTCGTGCGACCGGAGGCATAGAGGGACAAGACGGCTTGGATGGAGACATAAAAGGCAGGCGCATTGAATGTCTCGAAAATGATCTGCGTCATCTTTTCACGGTTGGCCTTAGGGTTCAGGGGGGCCTCGGTGAGCAGAATGGGGTGTTCTTCGGGGGCTACACGGAGTTCGTTATAAAAGGTGTGGTGCCAGATCTTTTCCATGTCGTCCCAGTTCGTCACGATACCGTGTTCGATCGGGTACTTTAACGTAAGGATACCACGTTTCGATTGAGCTTCGTCACTGGGAAACGCTGATAAGCAACGCGATGGGATGGATGACAGGACGTACCCGACGTAAGAGTCCTTCTGGCCCATACCGACCATCACACCTTGGTGACGGGGACGACCGACGATGGAGCTGTTGATCGAATTGCCGTCAGATGAAATCGATGTCGGGGACCCTCGAGCACGTACGGAAACACGGCACGGGGGGCGTCGTCGCCTGCAAACGAATATGTGAGAAATCAAGAGCTGGGTGGGGAAGGTGACGAGGTACCAGCAACTAGTGAACGTGATCAGGAGGTGCTTGACTGACAGAGATCGAGATAGACTTACAGCCAGCCTTGCACATGCCGGAGCCATTGTCGATAACCTGGCGAGGGTGGATGAGGGTGAGGGTTGATTTGTTCGATCTTGGAACTTACGAGGGCAGCGACTTCGTCTTCCATTGGAGAGGATTGAGTGGAGTGTACAGTGGGTGATGGAGGGAGATGGAGCCCAGGGCTAGGGATCAGTCAGGGTATTTAAACTGCGTGATTGTTCGTGGGCAGTGACAAAAACAAGTGTACAGCATCACTGTGATCTCCACCGCTCTTGCACAGCCTGCGACCATACCATATATCGCCATCGCTAACCAGCACTACGCAGTCGCTAAGCCTCCATTCTACTAGCAACCGCAGTACGCTATTTTGCTGCGGATCTCCTATTTTTTAAGACTTCGCCAAGGATTGCGTAGTACGTAGTAGTAGACCGGCATGCGCATGTGACACCGCAGGGAAAGCCAAGTAGAACATTGGTTACGTACACAGTGCTATGTAAAGTGACCCGTCGGAACTTCACGTCGTACTTACATACTGCGAAAAGAGTTGATAATACACTAGAATACTGAATCAGAAGGGCCCACACAAGAAAACATAGCCGCCATCTCTTCAGATATCCGTACCAGGGCCCGCCAACGCTTGTGGAGAATAGATACCATGGAAACCAAACGACACGACACACTCCATACTCGCCCTCCCTACCTCCTTCATGTTCTTTGCATCCAGCACCAACAAATAACTCTTTTCTGCAGACCCGTCGAGCACAACGGTCAACAACACCCCGTCATCCTCCGCAGTACCCTCGGGGTCACCTACAAAGATGGGCTCCGAGGGACTGTGCCCGTTGACAGACCAGTATATCGGCTCGTGTGTCTCCATGTCGTATTTGACGAGTCCGTCGAAAAATGTGCTCAAGCCACGATAGCAGACGCCGTAGACGTAGCGCGAAGGCTTGGTAAGGAAACGTGGGTTGATGATGGGCAGCTCGCACGAATGTTCTTGTTCAGCAGTGAATACGGTGGTCGCCTCCCGTGCCTCCAACGGCGTCTCCGTGGTGACGTTGACACCGACCAATCGGTAACGTCGCAAGAACATGTCAAAGTTCCCGCTACGCTTCTTGCCTATATAGTCGATCGCATCCTGTGAGGTGGACCTGATGAGGTTGTAATAAAGACATTTCACGATGTCGCAATTTGGGTAGGTTGAGAGGTCAGCGACGATGTCAATCTGAGAGGGGTCGGAAGCGGAAGTCTGTTCCCAAGCATTGATAGTGTGGAAGCAGAAGAAGGGGTCGCATTCGTATTTGGCGACGATGCCTTTACCGTGTTTGTGGTCAATGACATACCAGAGCGCTTTCTTGGAGGGGTCAAACGGCGCAATGGCATCGAGAATGTTCTTCTCCCACATAATCTTGGCACCTCCCCACGAATAATGACTGCCCCAGATACACAAGATGAAGTAATTCTCCGTAAGGAACGAAGAGTGCAAATAAGCACCGGGGGCATCTGAGATGGTCGCCAGAATATCCGTCTTCCCCGTGGAAGCAGACACGCGGAAGACCTTGTATACCTGCTGATTGCCGAGAGCGAGGTTGAAATTGAAGATGTCGCCTGTGATGGGATCTGACTTGGCATGCGCAGCGGAAAGATTCCCGGTGAGCTCTGGATGGAGGACGGATTGGTCGACGACACCCAAGGGCTCGAGAGTTTCGGGATCGATGCTACGTAGTGACGACGTGTCGCTCTTGACCCAAAGGGACTGAACACCGGATGCATGACCTCCCTCCTTCCTCCCACTCTTATCCAAGTCACTGAGACCAGGCGGATTTACGGACATTGTGACACCAACATTGACTTGGTCCGGAGGCTGGCTCGGCCCGGGAATAAACATGCTCATGAGCTTTCTGAAAAAACCGACACAGGGATCGCGCTTCTGGCCAAAGCTAAAACCATTCAATTTTCCCGTCTTGCGGATATTTTCGATGAGTGGATCGACGCTGCGACGAGAGTTGTAGAGGACGCGTGTGGTGTTATCAGACCGGATGATCTGGAAGCGATGGTTCTGGGAGAAGCCGTCGAACCAGTGGTCAATGGAGAAGGTTTCGCCACTGTCAGTCTTCACTTGGTAACCTCCAGGGCCCGTTCGGTAGAGGGTACCGGATACGTAGGAAGGGATATTCCCAGAGACTCGAAGCTCGACGGGCTCCCTCTCCTCGTGGAAGACGTCAAACTGGGGCATGCAGCGGTCAGCGACGATGTTTGTCGAGCAGAAGAAGGATACGCACTCCGACGTCGTTGGGCCAGTTGTTGAACGGCTTGGACATTGGGAGTGAGTGGGAGAGTGGCGATGACGGTCAACCCCTTTATACCGTCGTCATCATGTCTCATATTAGATCACCCAATGGCGGCGATGGGTTTTGGAATACAAGAAGCAGGAGGAATTACTTAATTACATTATTTAAATTTTCGAAACGCCAGTCAGCCTCTACTTTGTTTCCTACATAAACTCGGTGTGGTCGATATGTATCACCCTTCTTCTCGCCGTCGGTCTTGGTCGCTGTCGATCTCTCTCGGCATACTCGATGGCGCCTCAAGCTCAAGCTCCCCAGCACAAGACCCGCATCCCCGTGGCGCTCATCATCCTACTTGGCCTTTGTCTTGCCTACACGCTTTCCTACGTCATCTACCGCGCTATCAAGGCACACCGGCGCGCCGTAGAACAGAATACCCCAGTCACACCCAACCGTACCCCATCCGTGTGCCAGTTTATGAGTACGTCGCACCTCACATTCACCTCTAGTGCATTGCATTGATCGTACCTAGATGGCGATCGCATCTTGCTCAACTTAAACCAACCCCGCAATTTCAACTCTACTTCTCTCCCCCCGACCGAGGATCCCGGCGTGTGTTGAACGCTTTGTCGTGGTTGATGACTGACTCTTGTCGTCCGGCAGGTGCCCGACGAGGAGAAACCACTCACAGATCATTCGCCCGTTCTCTCGACTAGCCCGGCACAGACTGCATCAGCGCCGTTCACACCCTTGTTTTTGCAGCTCGATCAACACCAGGGCCAAGGACAGCTCAAAGAACGAGGTTTAACCGACGACGACGAATCGGATCCATCGCCGTCCACGGCTCAAGGGCCCTTTCCTCATCGAACCTCCAAGGTCAAGTTTCTCTCAAAGGACCGAGCGGAAGCCATCGTACATGACCCAAAGCTCGCACCCGTCCAAGGTCCTCTACGCCCCCTTTCGATGGTCCCAAGTCCAACGCGTAAAAA
Source organism: Austroboletus niveus (assembly GCA_038090255.1). Classification (NCBI taxonomy): domain Eukaryota; kingdom Fungi; phylum Basidiomycota; class Agaricomycetes; order Boletales; family Boletaceae; genus Austroboletus; species Austroboletus niveus. The sequence goes on along the minus strand of JBBPMJ010000033.1, from coordinate 111,513 downwards.
ACGTACGACGCTCTTTGGATTCGGTATCAAACACATGCGTAGCCATGGCCGTGACTTGGGCAAAGACTCGGAAGCCGTGTAAACGTGCTGTGTGATCCTCACACATGTATCCATCTCCCTTCGTCTTCTGGAGGCCGTCCCTCGCTTCGGTTTCCTGTTTGTCCTCACCCCCCATTTTTCCCCTTTCGATTGCCTTGCCAAGGCGCATATCTTGTATCTCTATGATTTATGTTTTCATCTTCGTCTTGTCCCCTGTAGCCCTATGGTGAAACAGAGACTCCAATTTGTGCTGACGCAAGGAAGAGCAAACGTGACAATGAGCTGGACGAAGCACAGGCAGGTTATCATCTTACGTTCATAATTTTGGAGGCGAGCCTCATATAATCTTTGTGGTGACCTTTGGTTGTCATAATGCCGCCTTACGTGTAGATCGACAGGGCGAACGAGAAAAAATCATGCGCATGTGGATGAGTCGAACTACACCAGTGACTGGGTGACAGCATTTGAAGTTCTGTTCACTATCGGAAACGATTACAACATCTGCAAAGTGGACGAGTAACGTTATCACTTAACAATTCCCTTGGGGCCCACTTGAGAGCTCTGATTGGTGGGGAACACAGAGTCCGTAACTACTATGCCTTTTTTGTCGCGAGGTGAGCGAGGTGAGTCGGCTACGGATTGTAGATGAAGTTCCATGCCATACATTTCCTTTCTCGCTTATAATGCCTCGCAATTGACTGAAACCTATATTACCGTGAGAGTCGGGACAGATAATCAAGTTCGTATACACGAAGTGACTGCTGGCAAGATACCCCAAAGTACATCCATATGGAAGCCCCGCGCGTTTGGCTGAGTAGGTGTTCCGTGACAGATTCCAAGGGAAAAGTTTCCGAACGCTCATGTCTTTCCTTGACTAGTCACCGGAGCATCGACCGGGTTCGGGAGATCACTGTCAGAGTTCGTCTTGAGTCGGGGCGACATTGTCGTCGCGACGCTCAGAAAGCCTGAAGTGCTCCAGGAGCTCTCAGCAAGCCACTCGAAGGAAAAGTTGCTCGTGCTCAAGCTCGACGTTACCGATCAAGCCGATATCGACCACGCGTTTGCCCGAGCCAAGGAGGTGTATGGCAGACTGGATGTCGTCTTCAACAACGCCGGTATTCCTATGGTGGGAGATGCTGAAACGACGCCCATCGACAAAGCCCGGACGTTGTTCGACGTCAATTTCTGGGGCGCAGTCAATGTGAGCCGTGTGGCCGTCAAGTTCTTTAGAGAGGTCAACGTGCCTGGACGCGGAGGCGTGTTGTTGCAGAACAGCTCTATTTCGGGCAAAGTCGGCGGGCCCGGCCAGGCATTGTATGGAGCGAGGTAAATCCGAAACGTATACATTTTTAAAGTCTTAAAACTGACGTATCCAATCCCAGCAAACACGGTGAGAAATAATACCCTTCGATTCTTCGAGTGTGTGACGAATGGAATGTGCAGCACTGGAAGGATTTTCAGAGTCTCTGGCAAGTGAGGTTCTCCCGGAATGGAACATCAAGGTGGGCGATTATGTTTTATTCCGGATGGCTAGACACTGAAATGGATTAGATATGCATCATCTCTGCCGGATTCTTCCAGACGAATGCGATGCACAATGCAATCTTTCAGCCATTAAACACCGTCTACAATAAAGAGGGCACTACACTCTGGAACGTTTGGCAGGTAATAAGTTCTGGAAAGCTTAGTGAACTCGGGGGCGATCCGGCCAAGTTCGCAAAGGCCATCTATGGGCTAGTGGAAGGCGGTCGCATCCCGTTACATTTGGTCATTGGGAAAGATGCGCTGGCTTTGGCGAAGTCGAAAATGGAGGCCCTGAGTAAGGATATATCAGAGGCGGAGCTGTGGTCTGCAGACCTGCTGCGTGACAACGTCGACGCAGATAAAATCGCTGAAATCTACCACTTGAATTCGTAGAATCGACTAAGTAAATACAATTACAATTGCCGGCAGTTCACATCCATCACCACTCCAGAGCAGGATCACCACATGAACTACCACTGCACCCTCCGGACGCGTCCGTAGATGGTCCATCCACGACTGCGATCTCGACGCCTTGGCCACCACCACGGGATATGACTTCCGTCGTCGCCTGCTTGACCATCCATTTACTGGTGCCTATGACTGCATCTAGTTCCTCGGGCTCGGGCAAAAGCACGAGCAGGTCGTCTCCCTCTTGCTTGATGTCAAACGAGATGATAGAATACTCCGCGTCGTTCAGACAGGCGCCATCATCGAGTCGGAAGTTCCGCTTATGAAGCGGACCTATTTGGACGGGAAGTCTTTGGAAAACTCGTTTGTCGGGGCGAAACACGTACAAGAAACATAGAGGTTGCCATCCACATCATCGCCGACAATACCGTGGTCCAGGACAAATGCTCGTTTGTGGGGACACATCTAAAGGCAAAGTTAGAGGCTGACATGTCATCCAGAATGACAATTTACCTGCTGAACAGCGAATAGACCTTTGCCAGGTACATGGAAAATAGCCAATTGAGACTCTCCATACTTAACGGCCGCCGAACTAAATAACTGTTGAGCATAGGATGGTGATAGCAGTAATATCAAAATGCTCACGTAGGGGCAGTAGAAATCCCCAAGTCCTGGAGGGTAGCCACCTTGCGCCATCTCCATTCAGATTTGGGTGTCGCGACAGAAGACGCATGGAACTTCAAAGGAGGAAATTGCTTCGGCCAGTCTGCTGGACGCTTTTGTCCGCGTTCCTTGATGGGTTCTACGTTCGTTTGGCCCTCATCCTAAAGCACGCGTCAGGACAAAGAGAGAACGCCCGATGCAGGGATTTACCGTGTTAACGAACTGACGGAATTGCCGCCTTCTCACGGGGTCCTTGACTACTACGCTCCATTCGTCCTCGTATGTCCCAACCAACGAGTCCATCTCTTTCTCAAGTTCGTCGCAGATACCAAGGTCGTCATCCAGTAAAATATTCTGGAGTCTCTACAGGGAAACAGAAGGCATTAATTGAATACGAATGGGAAGGCTTCGAGTCAACAAACCTCGATTCCTCCCTCGAATTGCTCGACCCATCGAGCAGTACGCATAAGCTTGTCCGCCGTGCGGATGTAATACATAAGGAAGCGATCGAGAATTCGTACAACTTTAGATGGTGGGACGTCCTTGGCAAATAGAGTAGCGTGACGAGGGTTAGTGCCACCATTTCCGGCCAAAAAGACTGCGTGCAAAGTTAGACGTTTGATATATCATACTCGAATTGCCTTACTGTTCCATCCTTTGTCCGTGGCGATCAGACCAAAGTCCTTTGACTGTGCTTCAGCGCACTCTCTAACGCAACCACTAACACCGCCCTTGAGTTTATGGGGGGAACGGATGCCCTTGTAACGTTCCTCGAGACTGATAGCCACTGAAAATGTGTTCGTGACTCAGTATCCAGCAACGAAAAGGTACAACGAAAGTCATTTACTTACATCCAACCGAATCGCCAATTCCGTATCTACACCAGGTTGTTCCAACACAGGACTTCACTGTGCGCAGGGCTTTGCCTGAAAAAAACTCAGCCTTCCCGAAGCAAACTAATCGATTCCCGGAAGATTACCATATGCGTGACCACTCTCAAATCCTGCCGTAACTAATTCTTCCCAGATATCCGGAAGATCCTGCTTCCGAGCACCAAACAAATCAATGCGTTGTCTAACGCATGCTCAGCCTGGGTGGTGGCACAATACGGATGAGATGATCGTACCCGCCGGTGATCTTTGTGTACAGTTTGTCTATGTACATATAATCAGTCAATAAAGCGACGAGCATTTATAAAGCACTCACATTTCTTTGCGACTTGTCCAAGTACAATCAGCTTTTCTGGGGTAATCTGTGCGATGCAGTGAGCTCTGGAAATGGGGGCTGATATTGATGACCAAGTTTACCTCGCCTCCGGCAACTCGTGGGACAACAGAGAAGGTTCCTGTGGTGACTTGTCGTTAGTATATCTTAGCCAAGAAACAATGTACGATATCACTTACCATCTCGTTGTATGTTTGCCATGTATCTATGTTGTAATTCAACAAATTTTCGAGGGAAATGGGTAGAGAGAAATCAGCCCACTTGTCATTGGTATCCTGATTGGCATGATGCGGTGGTGCCATGACGTGCACATTGTAAAGCGATGAGAGGATGGATGCTTTGAAAAGAAATGAGTGAGGGGAGAAGACGATCTTGTTAGAGTACGGACCGACTGCAGGCTTACATAGCTCACAACCAAGCGAGTCTGGCTTGATTCCAGTAGAACTCATCACCTCGGGGAACGTTTGTAATCTTCGTAGTCTGCATGGAAGACATCGTATGCGAGGCGGTCAGAGAGCAATAAATAAGCGTACTTGATGATAGTAAATAGTTCTTGACGAGTCATCGCAAAGTGTATGCAAAGGTTGTTGGATATGACATGACCAGCTTTCTTCAATTCAGCCTAGAAAAAGCGTTTAAGGTCTCACGTTTTATGCATGGACCAGCCACAAACTTTGAAGATATTGGTAACAAGAGGCATGCAACCACCGCAACCCGTTCCAGCTTTCGTTTTGGACTTCAGGCCGTTAATGTCGGCCATACCGGACTTGACACACTCCACGATAGCACCCTTCGACACGTTCTGTACGAGTTTATAAGTACCCATATGAAAACATATCATGTATAAACCCACATGGCAACTGCAAACCTGTGTATCGTCATCAAGGTCTGCACCATCTTCCTCACCCTTGTTACTAGACCCGACAATGAACTGAGATGGCGGCACGTCGATAGCTTTCTGAACATTAGTTAGAAAAAAGTGACCATTATATTTTATTATTCTCACCCTCTTCTTCACCATGCTAACGAGTTTGACATAATCGGAAGTATCCCCGACCATCATTCCGCCCAGGAGATACTTGCCATCCGCGGTAAAGATGTATCTACAAATCAGTCAAAACCCGAGTTCACTAAAAACGTTTGTGACAAGGACTTACTTCTTGTATACGAAAGAAAAGGGATCTCTATATATCAGGCACTCTATATCAGACGCCGAACCGTTTTGCTTGCGGTGCAATCGAGTCGCAGGAATATTGGTGGCCTCAGTTTTTATTTCCCAGACACTGGGTTTAGCACGTGACAATTTCTCGGCGGGAATGGTGTCAACTTTCACAATTCCTCCTCGATGACTCTTGTCCGCAAAGTAATCCCCAAAAGACGCAACCTGTAATTTAAAGTCAGATCTACAAATTAATTGAATGATAATGCTGTACAGACGTCGACACCCATTAGCTTCAGCTTCGTAGACAAATCAGGCATGTTCTAAAAGGAAAGTCCGGCCAAATAACATGAACCCGGGAGCGTACGGAATGAATGTCCTACCATCTGCCTGGGCTTGAAACCACCGAGATCTGTCTCAACCTGAGTGAAGTTGAAAGTCAATATGTCGGCCATTTCAACTGTTAAATATGAGCCCTGCACACTGCAGTGCCGGAAGTGCTACATTACCTCCCGGACCAATAAGACCAAAAGTGTTTTCTTGCCAGCATGCACACTCGCCGATGGCATAGACATCTGGGGCGCTTGTTTTGAGATAATCGTCGACAATGATTCCTCCTTTTTCCGCGCAATTCAACCCGGCCTTTCTCGCTAAATCATCGCGAGGCGTGATTCCGATCGCATAGATGACCATTTGAGCATCGAGTTGGGTGTCATCAGATAAGACGAGTCCACTCAAGGCACCCTCTGGCGTGGTCACCACGTCCTTTATAGATGTTTTAGTGAGAACGTTCACCCCCATCGCCGCGATGCGGCGCAAGACAATATCGCCACCTTCTTCGTCGAGTTGACGAGATAATGGGTAGGCTTGGCGATTAATAATAGCGACGTTCCCTATGGTTTCCCTATAATGGAATATGACACTGAATGGACACGACCAACGACTGCAACGTACAAATCAAAGACAGCTTTTGCAGCTTCGAGGCCGAGTAAGCCTCCACCAATCACAACCGCCTATCAATATCAATATCAATCAAAGTGCTCGGTGCATTATTAAATTATCACTAACGCGACCATCCTTGACATGATCTTCTTGGGAGTAAGTTAATATTTTGTCGAGGTCTGCGATATTGCGATAAACGAATATTCCCCTGGCTTTTTCCAAGCGTTCCGGAGGGAGATACGGAGGAAGAGTACTCTCAGAGCCGGTGGCAAGAACGCAGTAGTCATAGTTTATCACACGACTCCTGTTAGTGGTAACCAAATGGGACGCGGTATCCAGGGAAGTAACTTGTTCGCCGGTGTAGAAGATGAAGCGCTCGGGATCCTGTTGTGCATACCAGTCCACTTTGGATATATGCGAGATTCAGGAAACCAGAAACACGACTCATGATAAGCACCTACCCTGGTTGAGATAAAGCTTCTCGACCGATCGGTGCTGGAAATAATCGGTAAGGGCGACTCTATTATAAGCCAAGTGTGCCTCTGAGATATGACATGTGAGCTAACACCTCCGAGTCGTATCTAACAGATAACAGTCGTCACCTTCCCCGCAAGTTACGAGACGATAGCGCTTGATTTCATCTAGATTGAGTATTTTCTCGATAAATGCTTGATAGGAGCAAGATAAATAGCAGCACATCGATTTTCTCAAGAGAACGCTCACCAATGCCCACCATTCCAAGTCCAACCACGAGGATCGTTTTTGTCGCCGACTCGGTCTGTGGAACACCAGCCATCCCATCGGGTCCTACTAAAGGATCTTCGTTTGTTACAAGTTTCTCGACCTCAGCCGACATGCTCAGTAAGAGTCAGTATATCTGCAGTGAGTGAGTGGGAAATCGGATAGTAGAAGGCGTTGCCAAAGGTACAGTCTTAAGGGTGCTCCGATGGCTTAGCTGACGCGGCATTATGTTTACTTTTGACCATGATGAATCTAAACTTTGGAAGGCACAGCACGACCCTCCCAGCTTCCCATAGTACGTGGTGACTGTCTTCAGGCTATTCTTGAACTTGTATACAAATCAGCAGTGAGACACTTATCTCCACTTCTCACAGGCCCAAGAAAGATAACGACTCGCCTACCATGTGTAGCATGGTTCTTGGTTATGTTATCTTGCCCTTGGCAAGTGGCGGCGGGACCGTAATCTCCCCTCAGTCAACTACAGTTGGTTCCCACAGCTAATTAAATAGACCAGAAAGGCAACATTTGACTTTTTTCCAGGGCCGTTTGCAGTGACATCCGACCGTGCGAGTCATATTCAAGTTTGCGCTCAGGCGTTCTCTACTATCTACAATCCAAGTTCGAACTCTGCAGTATCGGTCCTTCGGACGTGTACGTAAGTGTTGTGAGGACAGGGTCGAGACAGGCGCCGCTGCACGGGGAGTTCCGACTCATTCAAACCACTGTTTCCGACTCGGACTTCCAAGGCCGTTTCATCGAAACCGCTCACATTTGGCAAAGTACTGGACACACCTGAATGGCTCGGGTCCCCGGGCCACACGTCGGCGAGAATTGATCTGATTCCGACCGTCCACTCCGAGGAGTCGCGGGAGTGGAATCATTTTTGCAGTCTGCTGGATGGAAGTTTGACATCCAGCCTTACCAGAATCCATCACGCGGCCACATTTATTTACTTTCATCACGATTACAAGACGTGAGCAGCCAAACCATACGTGGATTCTAATCACTCAACCGACCACCACTGCCTTCCAGGTACAAGCAAGATTTTTTTCCGTCTTATCTCTTAGGTGCGCTTATCATACTACGATGAGCATTTAACTGAAGGGTCGTTATCTTTGACAGTTCACATCTCATGCAAGGAATATTCAAACGCCCCTAGATCACGCAAACTGCAACCAGATCTCATTTCTACTACTTGAGGCGACGGATTTACACGGATACGAAAACTGCCCCACAAGAACTTACTACCATGTCTGCATGCGGTTCTTCCTTGCGAGGAGTCAGTCTTTGGGAGGCGACGATCAACCCCACCAACTTGAAATGCACGTCGCTGCCTTTATTTTCTCTTCGGAACCAGTATTCAATCAACTTCCATCTGTCTGTATTTTTCATCTTCAGCTCTGTTAGCTCAATTTTTTGACTTTAATTCCCAGCTCTTGGTTGGCGTTTTTTTCGGCTTTGTGAGTTCTTGCTCCTGCAACGTTATTGATAACCACATGTAGATCCTTCTGCAGCTTGTCATGGTTTGCTTTTGCTCCACTTATTCCGGAGGTCATCAAGCAAGACCTCAAGTTGACCTCTGCGCAAATTGGTAAGTAGAGGAAGTCAGGGGACACTTGTTGCTCATTATCCTTTAGGAAACTCTAACGTGGTTTCTTTGTGTGCCACTCTCATTGTTCGTGTTATCTCTGGCCCTCTAATTGATCGTTTGTATAATTCCTTCAGTGTCACTTACTTTACTCACCTATATTCCAGGGTATGGCCCGCGTAAAGTCATGGCTGGATTGCTTGTTCTGGGCGCAATCCCTTCAGGGCTAGCTGGAACTGCGCACACTGTAAATGGACTTTACTTGATCCGATTTTTCATTGGCATACTTGGCGGGACATTTGTATCTTGCCAGGCATGGACCACCGTGTTTTTCGACAAGAATGTGGTTGGCACCGGTGTGTAATTCATCTTCATTATATACTAATTCGCTTACTAATTCGCTGTAGCAAACGCTCTAGCGGCAGGCTGGGGTAATGCTGGCGGGGGAGTCACATTCGTTGTCATGATCGCCTTATACAATGGTTTGCTTTCTTCTGGACTTACTTCCAGTGTCGCATGGCGTGCAGCGTTTGCTATTGTCCCAGTTCCTTTCCTGCTCCTTGTCGCGATCAGCGTCATGGTATTTGGGACCGACCACCCTGCTGGCCAATGGAGTGATAGACACAAGGCAATTGCGCATGGAAATGATGATAGTACATTAAAACAAGTTTCTGAAGACGTAAGGGCAATCGATCGTCCTGACGAAAGCAAAGAAGATCCCGAGAAGAAAGGTGGTTTGGGAGATGCTCAGGTCAAAGTCGTAGAGGTTGTCCCAAGTTCGTTATCTTTTCGTTCACGAACACCATTCTATAGAATTGACATTTTATAGATTTCCTGGATATGGCTTCCGAGCTTGATTTTGCGGTCAACAAACCGCTTGAACTAGACTTAGCATTGAAGGTCATCTCTAAACCTTTAACTTGGCTCCCCGCGCTCGCGTACTTTGCAACATTTGGCTATGAACTCGCTATGAATGTAAACTTGGCAAATGTTCTTCTTGCGCTCTATAAATCAAAGACGTTTGGCCAAACCAAGGCCGGATATGTCAGTTTCACGAATTGGCCTTCATTCCGATCCTGACTCACTACAGATTGCGTTCATCTACGGCATTCTGAACGTCTTTGCGCGCCCATTGGGTGATAAATTTTTTCGACAACTATAATTCATATTACTGATTTTGGAGGCAGGTGGATACCTTGGTGACTTGATATACAAGAAATGGGGAGTTCCTGGAAAGAAGTACCTTCTGATTTCCCTGGGCGTTGTGCAGGGACTGTTTTCTCTTGGTCTTGGCCTGTATATCGACAGCCACCATCAGCCTTCCTGTAAGCATCCTTATTCCCTCACCTTCCCGCTCAATGCTGATTCAGGCCATAGTGGCCGTAATTATCGTAATGCTTGTCATTCTGGCCATGGCGAACGAATCTGCGAACGGCGTTAATTTCTCCCTGGTACCCCACTGCAATCCTTGTGAGTTCAGTTTCCAATGCGAGTAAAATTATTAACTCAAGCAATATACAAGGTTCCAATGGCTTCATGGTGAGACCTTCATCGTACGTCTGTTACACGATACCATGAATCTCCTGGTTAACAGAGCGGAGTCGTCGGTGGCATGGGTAATTTTGGAGGTATTGTATACGCATTGGTGTTCCGATTCCAAGAGGTTCCTGTGGGGAAGGCATTTTGGATTTCCGGTATTATTGCGATGGTGTGTCTCCGACACGGTTTCTTTTTGAGACCTCTTTCGCTTACGCTGGGATGACATCTAGGGCATCAACCTGTTGATCTCCATGATTCGTGTTCCACGCGCTTGATAAATTTTGTATGCCCGATTCATATTTATGCCAAGATATTCTGTGTCGCTCGAACATGTATATATCTACTCTGGCCTGAGAGTCTGGTCATGTTCTATCAATCATGTCAGGGTCGTATCCTCAATCGTATCGTCCAACCGTGTTCTCGGAGTTTATCTTTCGTACGTAGCACCTGATTATTGGTCGCGAGATTCCTTATCGTCCAACCACGTTCGGCCTGTGTTTTGTTACGATCTAGAGACGCTTTACCCTTTATGGACTGATACCTAGCGCTCAGCAACTTCGCCTGTCGGATCCGTTGTCAAGCTCAAGTTTGACATCAGTTTGACAGGTGCCCCGTACAGCATGCGATCGAACGACGCGTTTTTTCAGTTACGCATTATCTATAGCACAGGCTGGCCTCCAGACACCGTGACTCAAGAAGTACTCTGAATACTACTCACGGACATGCGTGCCCGTGATAGGGCACTGTGCCATTTTTGGGCTGGTACAGGACAACCCTGCCAGCTCAACAACTTAATATGCCTCAGGTCGAAAGCTCGATCTTCGATCACCAGGATCATTGAGCAATGACCGTTGAGAGCCTCGACTCGCCCCTCTTTGAAGTTCCATCTCTTTTAGTGACCAAGGGCATCCCTTCATCATGTGAAGTGTCTCCGTTGACCCCTCCTACCTCTTCAGGCGACTCGCTGGAGGACAATCCTTCACCTATAAATGGTGACCTGTTCTCGTTCCCTTTCTTGCCGGCGTCTTTTGACGATCCAGCGAGAGACGGACCTCGCCTACCCAAAACTTTACCTCAGCTCCCAGAAAATTCAACACCGGTGGAAGTAGCAGAAGCGGTACGTACCCCGTTCGCTGATAGGCACGATAAAAAGCTCATGAAATCTTATCCAGGACCGGGAAACGCCTGATAACTGGATCAGAAGGGTAAGTTGCCTCAAGCATGCACAAACGCTCGCTCATGCGTCTTCTCAGAATCCAGGCCTCATTCGCCTGACAGGGAAGCACCCTTTCAATTGCGAGGCAAAGCTTTCCTCACTCTTTCAAGCTGTGAGTACGTCTGTTCAACGTTTCCCGACGCCGTCTGAGCAAAAGTCATTGTTTTTCATAGGGTTTCCTGACGCCGGCTCACCTTCACTTTGTTCGCAACCACGGCGCCGTTCCCCATGTCGCAGAAGACGCTGCGAAAGAATGGACCATTCACATTCACGGCCTCGTACAACGCGAGATCACCCTTACGGTGCAGCAACTGAGCCAACTACCCTTTCCCGTCGTAACGTTACCCGTCACCTTCGTTTGTGCCGGAAACCGAAGGAAGGAACAAAATGTTGTTCGGAAGACGCTCGGGTTTAATTGGGGAGCGGGAGGAGGTATGGTTTAAGCAACCAAGTCACAACGGCGATGCTGACGGATTCTCGTTTCAGTTTCCACCGCCCTATGGACGGGGATATATTTGGCGGACCTCTTGGAATACGTAAGACCTAAGCGGGGCCAGGCGAAGTATGTCATATTCGAGGGCGGAGACAGTTTACCAAATGGTCCTTATGGAACTTCGCAACGACTATCATGGGCTCAGAGCAAAGACCGAGGAATGCTCATAGGTGAACAGCTCTGTGACTTTTTTATCCGCTGGAACTTAAGTGTCTGTTACAGCGTGGGCCATGAATGGCTTACCTCTTGAACCTGATCATGGGTTCCCAGTGAGACTTGTCGTTCCAGGGCAAATTGGAGGCCGGTCCGTCAAGGTACTGTGGATCGTCGTCATCATGTTTAGCCTAGTCTGAGTCCACATTTTTCAAGTGGTTAAAGCGGATCGAAATCTCCGAGCGTGAGAGTCAACACCATGTAAGTACGAATACGAATACTTCCTGATCAGTATCGTTGCTGAGAAATTGCAGTTACATTTCTGGGTAAAAGAGGATGACGACTACTGGAGATCGTATGCTGAATGTTATATCTTACCTTTAGGATAACAAGCTTTTGCCTACCCAGGTGATGCCTGACCAGGCACGCGCGGAAAAGCACTGGTGGTATGATCCCAGGTTAGTTGACATCCTGCGAGATCGCCATCTAAAGCAAATGACTTCCACGTGGCGGCAGATATATCATTACGTCAGTAGTCAATAGCCATACGCTGTTGTTGTCCTTATGGCTAACCACCCAACAGGGAGCTAAACGTGAACAGCGTGATTGCGAAACCTGACCATGACGAGACGCTCACCATAAGCAAGCACTCGAAGTTGGACGATTTTTACACCATCCGTGGGTATGCCTATGGCGGTGGCGGCCGACGGGTGACTCGAGTAGAACTTTCGTTGGATGAAGGTACAGTTTGGAGTCCGGCAACCATGTAAGGGATCATCTTTGCTATCGTTTCGTGTCTCATTCAGAATTAGCGAGTACCCCGAGGATCGGTTCCGCGAAATATGCCACTTGGATCCTGTTTATGGAACTCTCGACTTGACTGAAAGAGACACTTCATTGTGAGCTGACGACGCACATTATGTTCTTGGACTGTCTTACCCATGCACAATCATAGTTGCTGGTGCTTTTGGAGCTTTGGCGTGAAACACAGCGCTTTGCTTAAGTGTGATGCCCTCATGGTCAGAGCGTCAGACGAGGGTTCTGCAATACAGCCTAGGGACATGTAAGAGACAAATACGCTCTGGTTCTGTCATTAATCACCTTCTGGTAGGTATTGGCACGCACTAGGAATGATGAACAATTGGTACGTACCCGTAGAAATTAATTTACTAACTGAGACCTTTTCGATAGGTGGTTTAGGGTTTCCGTGAACAAAACTGAGGAAGATAACCAGGTCGTGTTACACTTCGAGCACCCAGCCGTAGTTGGAACTACGTCCAAAGGCTGGATGGAGGTACGTGGAGCGTATAAAAAACATCTTGAACTACAGCTTTTCACAATAGCGAATGAAAACATTGGGGTATGATATCACCAGGCCAACCTTTGGGAACAACAGGTCAGAAGAGAAGTCACCTGTCACGCAGCCGAAAACAGAGGACGTACGTTTGACGAAGCCGGGTATCACCAGGAAGATAACATTGGAGGAGTTGAAGAAGCAAGATCATGAACGGCCATGGTTTGTCGTTAACGGAGAAGTGTACGACGGGACGCCTTTCCTGAACGAGCATCCTGGTGGTGGCGACTCCATCACCCTTGTTGCAGGCGAAGACGCTTCAGAAGACTTTTTTGCCATCCATTCAGCAGAGGGCAAGGAAAAATTGGCGCAGGTATGCAGGTCACGAAACGTCGGAAATGCTCGCTGACACATCAAAGTTCCATATCGGAACCCTGGTGAAATCGGAGTCAAGCACCTCCCAAACAAGCGACCAGGCGGCTGGTGGTGCATTTCTCGACAGGACTAAGTGGAAGGACGTCAGGTTGAGTAGTATCGTACGCGTAAATCACGACACCTACCAGTATCGATTCGATTTGCCACGAGAAGATACACCGCTCGGACTTCCCGTGGGTCAGCACGTTTTCGTCCGTCTCAAGAAAAAGGGCACGGAAGAACTCGTCCAGAGAGCGTACACACCGGTCTCACAAGAGGGAGCAATCGGTTTCATAGAGCTATTGGTAAAGTCAGTTTTATCTGTTCTATTCAAGAAGCGTGGCTGAAAATAGCGCAGACTATATCTCCCTTCAAAGGACTTTCCGACTGGAGGGAAAATGACGACGGGATTCCATCAACTGGCAGTTGGTGACACCGTGCAGTTGAAAGGACCACTAGGATCGTTCGTCTGGAACGGACAAGGCGTTACCCGTTGGAAAGGAACACAGAGACAAGTCAAAGAGGTTGGAATGATATACGGCGGAAGCGGTACGTGTCACGCACCAATAGTAGCCTTTTATTACTGATGGAACGGCCGCAGGGATCACACCTGTCCTCCAGGTTCTCCGGAGCATTCTCCTCGACGCTTCGGATGTCGAGACAAAGGTATGGCTGGTTGGCGCGAACAAGATGGAACGTGACATTCTTTGCCGAGACGAACTGGATGCATTATACGCGAAACATGGCCCACATCGATTCAAGTTGCACTACGTCCTTGGAAGTGCGCCGTCGGGATGGACGGGAAGCACAGGTCGGATCAACGACGATATACTCAGGACGAAGCTACCCGCTCCTTCGGAATGGGGTATCATCTTAGTGTGCGGGCCAGAGCCGATGATCGATCGTGCAGTGAAGCCAGGGTTGAAAGCGGCAGGGTGGGATATTGAGAAGTATTTGGTGATATTCTGAGCACTGTTAGTAGTCCACTTGGGTATCGTTTCGTTGGATGAGCATGTAATAAGTATTTACAGGCGTTGACCGTCGAAGGTGATCAGTTTCGATGTTGAAGGCGAATCAAGCATTCCATAGTCCTTTGATGTTTTCCCGGTATCATGGCGATATTTCAGCTTTCTCTGAATCACTGAGGTCACGTAGTTTGAGGACCACACCGCCGCGAGGTATTGAGACCTGAGCGAGAAAAACTCGAAATTTAATGAGGCTAGTAGCTTGGCCCCAATCTATTTGTCGCACTTAGTACACTTCACCGAAGATCAAGTCCGTGTGTTAGGCTGTTCGGATGAATTATTGATCACTTACAAAGGTAGTGTGTCATGATCGTGAAGGTGGCACCTTCACGATCACAGTGAGGGTGTGCCAAGCACTGCCTCAGAAGGCGGTGCATGCCCTCAGCTCAGCCCCAGTTGCTCAACGGTCACCGCCCTGGAGGCTCGGATTGCCGGTTGCCACTCGGAGAAACCAACATAGACTTGGAAAAGATCAAATGAATGCGCTCCAACCGAAGATATTTCGAAGCTAGGATTCCCGATCACACCCGGTAGGCAGTGGCAATCACAATGAAGAGAACAAATCAGCTCAGTCGTGTTGCCGGCCGCGGGCGGTGTATGCCGATAGCATCCGTAACTGGCCAACCCCAAATCAGTGATGCAACAATTGTCTCCGTCTATCAACAGGTTACATACAGCTATGATCATATAATGGTATGAGTCAAGGTCAGCGTTGTCAGCCCTCTGTACAAGTACATATAGTACAAGGCTCAAGCATGCACACCCATCTCTCCCACCACTGTCCCACCTCATCACCTGCGCAAACTATAGCTATAGTGGGACCGCGATGGCCGCATCTCCGACTTGGAACGCCCAAGCCGCCCAACGCCCACTGGAATCTCCTCCTTGCGCACCACCTCCCAGTCGTCCCCGACCTCGCCCAGTAATCTCCTCCGTTCATCCATAAAAGAGTCACTGCGGTGGACGCCGACGCCGACGCCCCCCGCCGTGGGGGCGCCAGATGGCGTTCTTCGTTTCAACGTGGTTCGACTTCGCACGATGTTGACGACACCCTGCACCTTGGGCATCGCCGCTTGCATGAGCTTCTCGGGCGAAGGGAGCATAGCGCGTTTCGGCGATAGCGGCCCGGACTGAGCGGCGGTGATGTAACCCGATGGGAGAATGTCCCCAAACGTCTTGGCCGGATTTCGAGACAGTCGCTGTCTCAGCGCCGGGTCATGGATCTCTGTACAGCGTCGATGACAAGCCAAACCGACAAGACAGACACGCAAAGAAGGTGCCGTGTGAGCAAGTAGCGCGAGAGATAGAGTGGTTCACGTGCCTGTTATTGTTACGTTGCGCCGGTGAGTATGTGCGGTGACGGGCCTGAGAACGCCAAACTCCTCGCCTGGTGCGCTCTGGTACATCTGACCAGAGCGATCGCAAAATGTGTAACATTGGGTGTCTGCGTCGTAGCCTACGCGGTGCATACCCTCAGGGAGGCGACAAGAGTCCTGTTGGGAAGTAGGCGTCAATACATATGAACATGTCACATTTCAATCGTAGGGTCGAGTTTCAAACAGGACCGCCGAGTCTCTTGGAAATTTGTGCGTACCTCGTCGGATTGAGAAAAGCGGGTCATGGTTGCAGTGTGGACGGTGACGGTGAGAGCAGAGTTACTTGAAGGAATGGCCCACCGGAACCTGTGTTGGGGTTGGGCCTTGCCGCATGGTGGCAAGGTTCGATGATCAAATCGAGAAATGATAAGGGCGGCTGGGCACTAACTCCAATAGGCATATCTCACCGATCTACGACCCCCCTCGAGGAGGTGAGAATGGTAAACACCGCGTGAAGCTCCACACAAACCTTCGACAAGCGGTCCTTCATAAAAGCTGCAGCATGCCATGTACGGCGTTGTCTTCTAGGGAAGGCGACAGATCAGCTGGCAACAAG
Organism: Austroboletus niveus; assembly: GCA_038090255.1. Classification (NCBI taxonomy): domain Eukaryota; kingdom Fungi; phylum Basidiomycota; class Agaricomycetes; order Boletales; family Boletaceae; genus Austroboletus; species Austroboletus niveus. The sequence continues at coordinate 95,159 of JBBPMJ010000033.1, read as the reverse complement.
CGGGCATGCAAAGCCGGTTGCCGCATTAACGTGTGTATGATCACACGGCTTTCAAGCTCAAACCGATGATCAACTCTTGTTCGGTACAGTTCTCCTATGGCCATCCATTAATGTCCACTTTTGTTTACTTGGTTACGTACATTTATGGTTCGAGTACTGCAGTGGCACAGGAAGCTATGATGCTGTGAGTTAGGTCGACCGTCCGACGCGGGATTGTGGTAATTTCAAAGAGGCTGTGCGTCATCACGTTGTTTCCGAAACCAATTCGTATGTACAACTTTCCCATGGGAAGACAATACATCTTTCTTATGGTGTACAACCCATTTTTTTAGTACATCAAATTGCCAACGGCGGATGGATTTCCGTCGTCGTCATAGAGGCACGACCCAGTTCCAACGTAAGAGACTGCGCCGGAGTCATTGGTTTCAAGCAATGTTGGTGACGTTGCGACGAAGGGGAAGTATAGCTGAATGTAAGAGGCATCGTCGAGGAAGGGGAATGCCTGCTGGAAGAAGGCGATCCTTTCGGGTAACCGACGTATCAGCTTCCGAAGAACGGATGGACCATCGAACTGGGCGCAACGTACTGATCAGACTGGCCACCAGAAGGGTTCTGGAGGGCGAACTCGGAAATGACTATCTGATAGTCCTTTTGGTGCCAATGTACCAGCGAGGAACATCATGAATCAACGTTTCGTCCACAATGTATCAATCATGGAAGGACTTACAGGAAACTGGTTGTGCGCAGATTCGACGTAGCTCTGGAACTCTGAAAACGAAGGTCTTGAAGCATTATCGTGAGCCAGCTATCGAATGTTGGGCAGCTCATGTCTCTCACCCATACCAGTGCTGCAAGACACTAATCAGCTCCTGACCGAAAATTCAATTCAATTCACTTTACCAGATTGATGTAGTCAAAGTAACACTGGCCGGCGCAGGCGCTAATCATCTCGGAGACCCAACTCAGCCCCTCGCCAGCTGCTGGGCTCGAGGTGACAGCGGGGAGCGCTTTCTTAATAGTCTTTTTCGCTCCAAATTAGCCAATTCTCCTATCAGTCCAAATACGAGCTTCTTACCAGAGGATTAATATATTCGATATACCAAGAAGCAGCCTCGCTAGGACTGATGCCGTTTGCATCGGGTTCATTTAAACTAAACACCGCTTTACGGGGATAATTTATTGAGGAAACGCGCAATAGGAGAAAGCAAAAATGAGACATACTTGCCCATCCTTGTTGTTGCCAGCGGGTTATGAGATCAGCGATAGGACTCGAATCACAGTTGAGGCAGCGCTGCATGCCGATAAAGCCCAGGCCACCGTTCCCATTGGTTGAAGGTGGCGCATATGTTTCATAGTCATAGCTGAGAAGAATGGTAGTATCAACAATGAAGCTTTGAAGTTACGAAAAGTGGAAATAGGCGTACATGGCGACTACTTCACCATCCCCGTTGTTGAATACTCCGGGGTTACTGTATTAATCAATTAAAATTAGTAACCTTATAACCCATGGAGAGTATCTCACAGAGGACTATTATCTAGGGGAGGGGGGAGATGTCAGTTAAAAGCTACCATAACGTTTGCTCCGCTCTTACACCAAGGCCAACAGAGACCTCTTTTTCCTGCCTGAGCCGCAGTGGCGAATACAGAGAGTAAGACAACGGCTGAAGAGAGCATGGTAGAGGGGGAAAGTCAAGTGCTGGACAAAAAGAAAATCTTGGCCGTATTTATGTCGTGGAATTGCATTCGGTTCGGCCGCAACAGAGAGGCAGTGATGAAAGAGACCTTGCGCTCATGGGGCTGTCTTGATCACGAGTTGAATATTTTGGACTCCCGATGGTCTATGGCAATGCCTGAATGATGAACCAAAATTCATCCCACTGTGTGAAATGCAAAATGTCACCCTGTTGCGGAACGAACCTGCATGTCTGGCGCGTCACACTAACCTTGAAAGGAACCGATGGCGATGGATCGGAAACGAGACGTTGGCACCTGAAGTAGCTAGGGGAGCCACAGAGGTTCTGGCAGTCAAATTTTCTGTCATTTGATTAGTATCCGTGGGCCCCTCGGTTAGAGGTGACTCCGAGTTTGGACGAGTATCCATGTGCTGGCGGGAATAATTTATAATCCACCCAACGGGACTAGCCACGGCCGTGTAGAACTGCGACGATGACACGGAATGGTACCGAGGTTGATGACACGTCATCCAAATTCCACTGTACACAGGCAAATTGTGAGTTGGCCGGTGTAGTCACATGGAGAAATGACGGTACTCGGTAATTTAGTCCACTTTGATTCATTGGCTCGGGAAAGTCAATCGTACGGGGATGAACCCCTCATGATCACGAGTGGCTTGAGCTGCTGGCTGTCCATGTTGAACAAATTAAACCCGATCATTCCGCAACGTCTAAGCGGTCAGTGGCGTAAGTTAAAGTGTGCTGGCGTGGAAGAGATTTCCCACCGGTTATATCTTTAGGGTTAGGGTTTATACGCTTGGGGTTAGGGTTCATGTCGGGAGACGCGTCATCCACGACTTGGACTTTGTTAGTGTGCACGTCGTCGAGCGAAACGGACGCCAAAGATGCCTCTCGAAGCGACGATGATGATCATAGACAACTCAGAATACATGCGCAATGGCGACTACACGCCCTCAAGATTCGACGCCCAGTCCGACGCCGTCAACGCCATCTTCCAGACCAAGATCGACTCCAACCCGGAGAACACCGTCGGCCTCATGACCATGGCTCATAAAGGGTGCGTGAGTGTTTTGCCTCGTTCGTCCTCGCGCGCCGAATGCTTATCCACGTTCTCGCGTTCGTATATCCCAGCCCAGAAGTCTTCGTGACACACTCGAAAGACCTCGGTCAGATACTCAAAGCGATCCATGCTGCGTCCTCCAAGATCGGTGGGTCGATCGACATCCCCACCGCGATCAACATTGCCCAGCTTGCGCTCAAGCATCGCGAGAATAAGACCCTCCGGCAACGTATCATCGTCTTCGTTGGCTCGCCCCTGCAGGGCACCGGCGCGGACGAACGTGAGATGGTCAAGCTCGCCAAGAAGCTCAAAAAGAACAACGTTGCTGTCGACGTTGTTTCCTTTGGGGATGGCATCGAGGAGGCTGTGGACGAGGCGAGTGGAAGCGGCGTGCTCAAGGCGTTTGTAGACAACGTGACGAGTGGCGATAATTCGTAAGTGCACACTCGACTACTCTGATCCAAAGGAACATCACCATGACACGTCATACGATATTCACGTCTAGACATTTGGTGTCCGTGCCCCCAGGCCCACATTTACTCTCAGATTATATAATTTCTTCTCCCATTCTCTCAGAGGACCGCGGCATTCCACCCGAGGCGATGGCTGGCGCGGCCGGCCCATCCGGCTCGGGTGGCGCCAACAACTTTGAGTTTGGCGTCGATCCGAGTCTCGATCCCGAGCTCGCAATGGTGAGTTTTGTCGTACTGCGACACGACGGAGGACTAATCTTATCAATAAAAAGGCATTACGGATGTCGATGGAGGAAGAACAAGCACGGCAGGCTGCCGAGGAACAAGCACGCCAAGCAGCGACGAATGCGGGTTCTACAGAACGTGGCGACGACACTGCGGAAATCGACGCAGACGAAGACGCTTTGCTACAACAAGCGATCGCAATGTCTGAGGGTCGGGACATTGACATGGGAGAGGAACATGTTGATGATGACGAAATGGATGAAGAAGAGGCGATTGCTCGAGCTATTGAAATGAGTATGAAGCAAGATCAAGGCGAGAAGAAGAAATAGTAGAATGTCATATGTTCTTTTCAGTGCTATTTGCACGCATTTTATTTTTCTCTACACTCTGAGTTGCACTACCAAGGCCACTCGCTCGTTTGACTTTACAACATACACCAGCGGTTCAGAACAGAGTATGTATATTAGCCAAGTACTCATGCTGTGATTAAATTGTCTGTTGTGTCACTATGTCCGTTTGTGTCGCGGCATCAATCCCCGACTGCGTTCGGTAATGCATAGTCGTAAGTGTGTGTTCTTCGTCTGTAAGCGACAGTTTTTGTCTATCACATTGCCTGAGGTTGAAGAATATTCGGGAAGCAAAGACACTGTGAACTGCAACCTGTGCCCTGTCAGAAAACAGGACGCGAAGTAAGAAATCGCGAACGCAGATGACGTGGCGGATAAAAAGTGTACGAACGTATCTAGAGCGGGGATGTACGTAATCTGTTGGAGGGAACACGGTCAGTGTCAAGCAAAATGAGCATGATGTTAGGGAAGCTCACCGGTGCAGCGACCATCACGGTCATGTTAGCGGCAGATAATGCTGGTCAACGGGTCAACGACCCAGTACGACGAAAATGTAACACATGACTCACCAATGATCCCCCACATGTACATGATCCCGTCCCAGTAAAGGGTATTCAACGTCTTACATTGAACGTTGCGATATGTCACGAACTTCCTCCAGGAGTTCATACTTTGAAGGACTTGAAGAGATTTCAGATGCGAATGCAACTGGAAAACGTGGTCGGAACGCACTGATCTCGTACAGCATCAATAGAGCATACTGGAATGCGGAGTTTCTCGACGAGTTATAGGGACACTTGGACGGATAGAATTCTGTACAGAGCTTTGGAAAATCGTCATGCAAAATAGACTGGACTGACGGTAGATCGATGTGGAGTCTGCGGGTAAATTATAGTTGACTAACGCTGAGGTCACTTCAGCGCCTGCGATGAATGCCTGGATATTACCGTTGAGTTCGAGCGGTATGTTGATGCGTCGGAACTAGAACCTACCGCTGCCAAGAACAAGAGAAGAAACAAGATCTTCTTACTGCGACCCCACAAGGCGTACGTGCGTAGGATCAAAATTCCCTCTGCAAAGATGATACTAGCAGTGTACATAGCTATAAGAAGGAAAGCTTTGTCAGAAGGAGCGTGAAAGACAATATTCAAAGGACTAGACCATCTAATGCGACAATGAATCTTCCGCACTGTAATCGAGGTTCTATATCGGTACTTCGTGCAAGTCTGGCAGAAACACTCACTCCTTCATCAACCAGGGTTTCTGAGCAGCATGTTGGTTTCGGATCACCACATGGAGACAACATTGAACGGACCGTAACAAGTTAGCATGGAAGAAATGAACGGAATGTATCTTGACAATGTGAACACGAGGCGCGTCATCTCCCACTTGGTGCCCCATACGTACTGTACCTAATCGAGCACTTGAGAACGGATAAGAGAGAGAATGAGAACCAAGAAACCTCGGAAGAGAATGTTAAACAGTAATCATACACCTGGGCAATTCAAGGGTTAGGTACCACCATGCCAATGGCGCCCAGACAGCACATACAAAGACAGCCAAAGCGGCGACTAGAAGAACGAACGTTAGTGTAACTGAGAACCAGGGTGAGATAGGATGTACCGTTCAGGAACTGTGACGAGAAGATGATGGTATGTTAGCAAAACAGGACAGCTGTCGCACGTCGAAAGTTGGGAGAACGAACACACCTTGGAAAACTGGAGTCGAGCGAGGTCAATTATGACTCTGTTTGCATAGTCGGTGGGCATCGCTCAGGCGTTGTGAGGGCATCAGGTAGAAGAACGACCGCTTAGTAGGATGGGATATGTGGCAGCGGCGAGACTTGCACCAATTGCAACTCGAATTCGATGGCCGTCCGAATTGGCAACCGAGGTCGGTTATTCTTGAGCCGGGTGTGTTACATGTGTCCAAGAAGGGCCTTATAAATATTCATCCGCAAGAGTTTCCCTTCGACGGGCCTCGGCTCAACCGTACTTGCAACTTCTCACATTGTTTTCGTTTCCCCATAGGTCGTACGTCCGCTCTTTTCATGTGTCTCTGACTCGCTCTCACATGTACTATGGCGATAATTCAGGAAAGTGACGGGCGGCAGCGGAATGTCGACACTCACTCTCAGAGTAAGTGGACCAGTCGCGATCATGATAGCGGGCTAACGACTTTCGATGCAGGCTTCAAGGTTGTCTACCAAACTCCGAGTCTCGGCTTGCTATAGCGCTGACATATGGCATCGGAGACTGTGGGTTAGTGACAGAGAAAGCACCGAGGCTTGATCCTTGCCCCAGCCCGCATGTATGTTTTGGTTCGCCTTGTCATTCTTAACGACGGCAATCCAGCAATTTCCCTTGCTTCATTAAGAAGGGTGCCAACAGGTTCAAGCTGACGAATAACACTACGACGCTACCACTCGGCGCAGACGTGATTGATGGTAGTCAGGTCTACTCTCTGCATAAATGGAGTAACACTGAATTGAACGCCAAACGCAGGTAGTCCAACGCTTACTAGGCAGTACGTGTCAAACCGACCACCAACCTAACAGCGTAATGCCAAGTAACTGACTATGCTTGTGTCCAGCGAAATGGAGAAAGGTCACTTCGGTCATGTCGTGCGACCTTGCACTGGTTGCCCACCAATCTGTCACTTGTCCGACTTCGCCATGACGGCTCTAGTTGTCACCTCACGTGTGACCTGCGGCCACAGTCATGCGGCACTAGTACAGTACCTATGTATACCCAGGGATGATCACTATGCGACTCGGGGCTGATAGCACCGTACTGAACCTCGATCCGCCCAAGTCATATTGGCGTACTACAGATCAAGCTGCGTGATTATTACAGCGCGGTTCAGATCACACGTTCCTCCATTCCACAGTTCAGTTTCGCTAGATCACGTATACAAGAAAGGAACGGAATAAAAATTAAAGCGAGTGTAGGCACTGTTCAGTGCATATTAGATTCCACATGCAAATCTTCGCTCCATCGCTCGATGAAGAGCATACGGCGTCGTAATTAAACAACGGAATCATTCTCGTATGCACTTCTATCCTCTGGCTCGTCCCGGATGTATTCCCGCGTAGTATCGATCTTGATGGAAACGTTGGCCGGCGTGCGCTGATGAGACAATGAGCTCGGGATGAGTCAGCCAATTAGTACAGAAATTTACTCTTGAACTTCCAACCACAGTGTTCACCCCATGTCCTTCAAAGTCAACAAACATGTTATCTGAGTGAGAGTGAGATTTGCTCAGTCCTTTACGAGCGTTTAGGGTCGCAAGGAGGGTGTTGCAGTACACTGTAAAGTAGTCCATTAAATGTCTCGCTCCTGGAGAAAGATAGTGGCCGCACGTCTTCCGATGAAAAAGTAGAATGCAATGTAGGCCGATGATTGTGGCCATGCAAAAATCTGTGATGTAAGTCAGCAACAAGTCAGTGCACAAGGGGCACGATAATTTCTTACGCAAATTACTACAGCCAAGGAACATAAGCTGCTATATTGTCAGAAATATGTCGTTGAAATAGTTCTCCAACCAACCTAGTCATAGTGCCAGTGTTGACGCTGGAAACTACCTGTACCGAATTGGTCTTTATTTAAAGTCTCGGACGCATCTGTCGAAATGGTACTTGCCAGCTTATTGATAATCATGTCCGATCTAATATCAGGGTGTTCAAAACACAGAACAAGAAGATGTGCTGGAAATATTCACCTCCGGTGTCCAGTTCGCGAGAAATGTAGCATATAGCAGAGCAAAGCAGCAATGATTACATCCCCTGCTGCGGAAAGCACACCGATCGCCGTCGTTAGACTCTAAAATCCTCGTCAGCAAGCTGGTTATAGGTTTTGATTTGCCTTAATTTACCCGCAGGGTAGCGAGGCGTTCAAATGTGTCAGTTCGTACACTAAATTTGTATCAGAAAAGCGCAGAAGAACATGAGAGAGAATCGTACGCCTTATAAGCGAAGACTATGAAACCGTAAGTACCAGTGTCGTTTTTAGAACATATGCTCTGTCACGTACCAAGACTCGTAACTTCAAAAGGCATGTTGTCAGTCACTGGGGACGACGAACTATAAAGCACACAACTTACTCAAGTCTGAAATGATCAATGTCATCTGGGGGAAGTAAAGACAAAGAAATCAAAGCGCATCTCAAAAATGTGACACAACCTACAACTGGGCCAGTGGCCAACCAAGAATGATTGCTAACTGTCGTAAAGACCTCGAGGATATGACTCTATCAATAAAAGGAAACACGTACGCTTATATATACGCATTGTTAGAAAAGATTGGACAAGTGCTCTAGTTAATACCTAGTGTGCATGATACAATAGAGAGAACAAGTGAATGTGACAATTTGCGTACGTTAAAATAGATCGCAACCTAGAATGTTGTAAAGATGATGATTCGATTACTATCAATCGAGAAAAATCATCGTCACATACGGTCAAAGGCCTGTCTGGGTAATGAATAAAAAGGGCTTGAATACGAGGATTCACTCACCATATAGTCTTTCTGAGAGTTTCATATACTCCAAAGTTGGTGATGAGATATGTATAGACTCGAAATCAATGAATATATGTTTGCAAGAAACGGATGATTACTATTATACCCACTTGTGTGTGAAATTAAAGCCTGATGAGTGGTATCCAACGCAAAAGCAACCGCAACCTGGACGGCCACATTAGTAGCGAAGAAAAAGAAATTCATGATTGTGTAAACTTACTATAAGCTTGTTGTACCACGGGTCAGAAGGATATCGTGTGTAGAAGTACCACGTCTGAACAAAGGTGACTGAAATTTCATGGTCTTAATCGGTCGAAAATGTTAAGTTTATTGAAACTGACATCCATATAGACTATAAACGGATTGATGAGCACAGGAAACACAGTATGTGTGGTATACCCACATCGCTGCAACGATGACTCCGATCAAGAGAAAGCCTAAACTGAAACGGATGGCCAAATGAGCGGATACGAAGGGAAGTGAAGGGACCCGTACGTATTATCTAAGGACATTGGTAGTAATGAGAAAAGCGGAGGGGGGACCAAGAGGCTTATATTCGGGAGCACCTGCGGATATTTTAACTTTAGTAGCATTCCGTGGGTCGCATCCATCAACTGAGATTCTATAGATGTGTCCTACACAACTTAGTGTAGTCTGTATTAGTAAGTAGTAAGTAGCCCGGAAAATTTTATTAGTCGTGACAGATGGTTTCTACCTCTTGCGGCAGCAGTATTAGTAGTGATCACGAGGAGAGTTTGTTTGGAGGATCGTGGTCGTCATAGCTAATGAAACACCTCGGACGTCACGGGACGTGTAAACAAACCGACATCATGGGCCGGCCGGTACGGCAGGACTGTCACACTCAAAAAAGATCCCTCGGAACTAGCGACAATAGTTCTACGCAATGATGAGTATTAACATTTCACACGATGTTATGCCTGATGCAGACGTATGATAAGTAGGCTATCGGGCCGCGTTACAAGCAAGGGAGACAAAGAGCTGTATGGGGGATCATGGAGAGTATTGAGTCGAAGGAAGCGCAAATTGACGAAATGCTAATTGCCGACTGTAGGAATGTGACCGAGTGGTCCTGCCGTTGTGTTCAAGGACACACTGACCTTCTCGAAACATGCAACTCCAACCATCCTGAAAAAGGCGATCAAAAAAGAGAATGTTGAGTTGACACCCGGCACATGTAGACAGTTACGGAGAGTAAAAACAAAAAAAAGGGACGAGCACATGCATGGCTTTCCGCTGCAATGTGCTGCAGAGCCCAAATCCAATCAATGTCCACGCCGCTCAACACAAATGGCTGCATTGCTACCATAGCAGTCAAGCGACAGGTGTGCCTTTCGATACATCGCTTACCTCGTCCCGGACGTACTCATGCGTAGTATCAATCTTAATGGAAATATTGTTTTGTGTACGCTAACAAGAATTATGAGATCATAATACCCATGATGATCGCCACATATAATCTTACCCGTGACGAGGTTCCAAGCGAGCTTGCACCACGACCTTGGACGTCAAGGGACATGTTGTCTGAGCGAGATAGGTCTCTCAGACCTTTACGCGCATTCAAGGTGGCAAGAAGAGTGTTACAGTATACTGAAAACCAATCCATTAGTACAAAGCCTTTCACTCATAATGCTGAACGCACGTCGAGCAAGACAAAAGTTGAATATCAGGTAGATCGACGTATTTGGCCACAAGGAAAGCTGTGATGTCGCAAATGAATTTATGACCAGAAATTCAACCACGTGAGGAAACGTACAGATATCACTGAAGCCACGGCGAAAATACTGCCGCGCTGTTAGTAAAATGCATCTCAGGAAAAACACATGACCGACCTGGTTAAAATGCCCGTGTTGATACTAAACATAACCTGTACATCACGTTTATCTTTCCCAAAAAGCAGCTACTTTGAAATGGAAACTTGCCAACTTCTTGATAACCGTGTCAGACCTGACGAGTCGCACGACAGGATATTCAGAGGGCAAATGGGGCAAAACAAAGACAATATTCACCCTCGAAATCCAGTTCGCGACCCATGAAGTAAATAACAAAGCAACAAAGCAATCAGGACGTCCCCTGCTGCAGCAAGTCCAATAACAATTTTCGAAATAATCTGGATTATTTTTAGGAGTCAACGCGTGTTTTTAGGTTTGCTTAATGTACTGACCTCCAGGACAAAAATATCCGCAAGTGTGTGAATAGACACACTAAGGGTGCATAAGCAAAGGGCCGATGAGAAATAATATGAAACAGGAACATACGCTTTGATGGCGAGAACTACCCAATATGGATGGTGTCAACGATGCGTCCTCGTAGAGCATTTGTTACCCACCAATTGATAAAGCTACAAATAGCCATCAGGCCGGATAGTTAACTTTGAATATGTGACTCACCGAACCCAGCTATAATCACGAATGCCTACCAAAAGAGTGTAAGAAATCGATTTGCGTGGTCTAAAACCAACTTACAACAAAGCCAGTGATAAGGCGATTGCGATTGCTGACTCTCACAGAAGCCTCAATGATGCGGCTCAACCAGGAACCGGGGAGACATACGCTTGTAAATGCGGAATGTTAGGAAGCACTGCACTAGGAGTGTAATGATCCCCTAATATGTATGGAAAGTTAGAAAGACCTATGTAGCCGATCGAATTCCTCGCATACATTGAAAAAAGGGGTAGCCTGGGTTAGTGTAAAGAATTAGCAATTCACAGTGAGGGTGGGGGGGACACACATTTAGGCTCCTAGTAGAAAATGAACACAAAAAAGTCTAAGAGAATGTGTCTGCTTACCATACAACCTTGGAAATCATTACAGGCCCTCCGAAGCGGGTAATGAGATATGTGTAAACTACGGAACGTATGAATATCACAATATACCAATAAATGGTAGCTTGTACTTGCTTCCATGCGAAATTAGGACCTGATGGGATGTGTCTAGTATAAAAACAGCAGCAACCTATGCCGCAAGTTCGGAACAAGACAGAAAATTTGAGATTCATGTAAACTGACCAGAAATTTGTTGCGCAACGAATCTGTAGGATAACTAGTCCAGTAGTACCACATCTGGACAAAGGTGGCTGTTGTTCCCCACTTTAACGGGGTGTAATTGAGAAACATATTGGCACATACACCCATACAGGCTATGAGATTGTTGATAAGCACGGATTAACAATGGTCGCAGGAAGTACTCACGTCGAAGCCAAGACGACTCCAATCAACAAAGCGCCATAGCTGTAATGATGCTCAGATAAACGAACAGCGCAGAGAAATTAAACATACGTAGCATCGACGGCACCCATGGGTGAGATAGTAAAGTAGCTAGCGAGAAAAATAGCAGGAATTCCAAATGGTCAACGCATTTTTCTTATATTCAAAAGCCTCAAATGAATCAAAGGAAATCTCACACGTTTCAACATTGACAGGCGCTCTTCCGCGTCGTCAACTGAGGTTCCATAGCCGGAACGCAACTCGGGTCAAGGCCTGTACATAGTAGCTCACGATGGCTAACCGATCAACGACGAGCTGCTCATGTGTCAGCATTGTAAATAACAAAACTACTGTAACAATGAGATGACAGGGCAGTCTGAGTTACCTTTTTAGTATGACAGTGACCGGGGGTGGTTGGCGCTGGGCGTATGTAGTCTTCACGTTTTGAAGGTGAAACTATCCGTGTGGGAGCGATCCGGGAGTCGGACGAGAACCGTGGTAAATAATCCGAATCGATCGTGTGACGGCTTCTGACATTTTGGCTTCACGTCCTTGTATGGGACGGCATACATAGTGTACGCAAGGCCGAAATGGCCAACCTGACGAGGGAAGTCAAGTATAATAATAAGTAAGTACAAGTATTCTCTATTCCTGTTAAGCAGAGAACAATTCATGAACGTGGGAAACAAAAAGAGGGACGCCGGTGCCTGCGTAGCTTTGAAACATACTTCTACACAATTCTTCACACGACGAAAACGAGAGGTCGCTCCCATGAACAATCAAACAACAGCGGTAGGTGGGCTCTTAACCAGATCGTCTCCGTCGTATTCATGTGTAGTATCTATCTTGATGGAGATATTTTTCGGAATGCGCTAAGCAGGACCTAATGATCAGCCCAAATTCTACGCTCAGCTCTCTACAAACTTACCCTTGGTGATGCTGTGCTGAGCAAGTTTGAACCATGGCCTTGGACCTCAAGGGATATATTATCCGAGCGGGATAGCTCCCTCAGTCCTTTACGCGAATTCAGCGTGGCAAGGAGAGTGCTACAGTACACTGAGAAAGAAAAATCCATCAATAAAAAGGTCCTTGTTCCCGACTTAGGACGCACATCGACCAAGGCAAAAGTTGAATATGAGGTAGATGGACGTCTTCGGCGATAGACAAAGCTACAACATGGTCTAGCAACCAATCTCATGAGCTACGGGAGAAAACTTACGCATAGTATGGTTGCCACAGCACAGATACTGTCACACTGTCAACCATATGCGTCTCAAAGAGATCGTGAAACTGACCTGGTCAATAGACCCGTCTTGATGCTGAACATAACCTAAATTTAACGGTTCGCCTTTTATTGAAACTGACCCTGATGAGGCAAATACTTGCCAGCCTATTTATTAGCATATCAGACCTGATGATGGTATGTTCAGAAAGGTACCTTGAGAAAACGAGCAGAAGTACAAACCTCTGGAAGCCAGGTCGCGATGCACGAAGTATATAACAAAGCACACCGGTGATGAGGACGTCACAAGCCGCAGCCAGCGCACTGACTACTTTCGTAAGTTCCTGAACTTGAGTCAAGCGGAAAGAGTTATCTAATATATTTGTTATTCACCTTAAGGTAAGCAGCACTGGCATGCACATAGTTCGTGCTAAAGTACAAGCACATCAGAAAAATCCCAATGGGAATCAGAACAGACAACGCACGATTTGATCGCAACGGCTACCCAATGTTACTTGTGTCAATGGCGCTACCTCTCAAACCAAGCCGTCACGTACCAGCAGACAAACCTACAGACAACGATCAGCTAGAGCAGAATGAGCTCGAGAGTGTGTAACGAACCAAATTGAGCACTAATTAAAATGGCCTAAGAAATGAAACAAAGAAAAAAACTCAAACGAATATGAAACTTACAACTGGGCCCGTGGTGAGCCAGTTCCGACTGCTAACTGTCGAAGAGGAATCTTAATGACAACGTTTCACCAGCAATACGCGAAACACAAACATACGCTTATACACGCGAATCGCTAGAAAACTCTGTACAATCACCGCAGAAAGCGTCTGTATGCATGGTAAGTTGGGTAGGACTATTAAAGAGAAACAAAAAATGTACACTGAAATAGGTTGAAGCCTGGATTATGCGATTGAAGGTGAATGGGAAACAGTGAGAGAAAACTGTAACATACGACAAAGCTCCTGGGGGGACATGAACATAACATTTGATCAAACAGAATAGACTCACCAGACAGACTTTCCAAGTCCGTAAACCTCTTCAAAGTTGGAGATAAGATATATGTAAACTAAGTGCAGATGGATACACGAGTCAAGACGAGACGGCAAATGTTCTTACCTGCATGCGAAATTAGGACCTGGTGGGCGGTTTCGAATATGAAAACAGCGGCGACCTGGAGGGCAAGAGTATATTCCAAGTCAAATCAGATGCGTTTTCGGATAAACGAACCATCAACTTGTTGCGCCATGGGTCTGACGTGTAATCGTTATAGTAGCACCATGCTTGGATACAGATCGCTGATACATTCTAGTTCAGTGGGCGTAAAAGAGAAAGTACTTGGACATACTTCCATATAGACTGCCAAAAGTATTGGTTAGTGCAGATATACAACATCTCGTACACCCACATTGCTGATAAAACGACCGAGAGGAGGAGAGGACCGTAACTGAATCGATAGTCAGATATGTGAGAAAGAAGGAATGGAATAGATATACGCCAAATCTAGATATGACATCGGTGAATGCAGCAATAAAGCAACGGGAATGAGGTTGATTCGAGTTGTCGGAGAGTATTATATAGTCCAGAATTATTGCAAACCCAGCTTCAAAGCTTCAACGTCAATATCAAAATGTCAGCAGCTAGGGCCACATCACGTCCGGACTAGCTGGTACCTGTACATAGCCGTGACGTGGCGATGCATATTTGGACCTTAATATTATATCCTGAATGACGGGTTGTGTCAACATTGTAAATGAGAGGCTTCATCAATCTCCCTAACGCGGAGTGCAGAGACGGTGGTCAGGCGGACGCCGATCGGCAAACTGGAATGGCTTCAGTCGTTCTGAACGTCTTGTTTTGGGGTTACCTTGAATTGACCCCAAGTTGATTTCCTTTTTCACCGGCTGTCCTCCGATCGTAACTTGCCGTTGAGCTCAGTTGAGCTCGTAGAACCTATCAAACGATAACGTTAAGACTCATTCTGCAAATAGGCTCGTGCAACGTCAGTGAAAAACCAACAGCAGGTAGTTGTAGTCACATGATTCGCTGTCAAAAAAATGTTCATTTTAGCTCTGCAACCTTGGCTTCACACAAGCTGTCAATGCGCTATGGTCATTGCCATACTTCAACGAACAAAACTAAGCTATAAACTTTGGAATGTAAGTGAGAACTACAGGAAATACCATTACGGACGTATCGTTAACGTCTGTCAGCGGACTCACTTCATAGATGGCACATTGGAGTCGAACTAACTATCAATCAGAGTCAATATTATTCCTATCGTGATGATCTCTACACAACAAACGACGTACTCAAGGTGTCCTATATCCCAACGCCGGAATTCGCACACAAGGTACAAAGTCTCCAATGTCCATACTACACCCGCACTTCGACGTCATAACCGTACTTGTGTATACCGTCAATCCAAATTGTAATTTCTGCTCTGTGAGGCTGAAAATGTCCTCTACCACCGTATTGGCCAAGGGAGGCCAATATGTAAACCTTGCGATGTCAATTTGTTACTATCTCCTCCAGTTCGATTGCAATTGAACGACAATGCCTCCTATTCCTTCTGTCACTGCAGCCTTCTCGCTCCCTCCTCTCGCTCCTTCTGTTATATCAAATCCGGTATCGGGTGGACACTCGCTTCCATGACGTCTATCCATCTCTTCGGAACAACCGGCCTCTTGTTCGCTGTGGAGCCGCTGCCGTCTCAGTCCCCAGGTCGTCGAATGCCTTCTCGAGACACCCTCTACACAGACGATCTTTGTCAAGGACGAAGTGAAGGAGAAGCCGACATCTAGGCCGACGCCCCCTGGAATGAACTTGTTCCTGGGCATAGACGACGAGTCTGAGGAGAACGAAGACAGAGGTACGAAACGCTCACGCGAGACACGCGAGAAACCTGACCAGGGCCGAAGCGTCCGAGGAGGTGCCAAGGTCTGAATCCCATCGATTCCACCGCACGACACGACGTCGAGCGAACGTTAACTTCAGCAGTGCGATCATCGGTACGACGGTTCGTCCAGGCGTATTTCTGTCCGTTCCCGGGGCACATAAATACGATGATGCTTTGCACGAGGACTCTTCCGTATCATCGGATCCCGAATTCGATGGCCATTGTTCTCCCTACGATGGCGTTATTATCATCGAGGACTGGGACTGGCCGCTGCTGCCTTTGCCTTTGAACGCTCGTCGACACGGTATGGCCAACATGTCGAATCTGGTGCTGAGTCTCCAAGAAGCGATTCCGGTAGACGGCTACAACTTATTACCGACGTTCTCCCGCCGAGCTGGATTGATCAACGCCACCGAATTCGAAAAGACCTACGCGGACGTGTCCTGCCACCTCGAGAGCGAGGACGACTGGCCGACACTCACGGAGTGTGACATCGGCTGTTGCGCTAGGTACCCGAGATACGGAGGGATGAAGATGACAATCTTCTGAGACCCCGTCAATCATTTCGAGTCCGACGACGACGACAGCGAGGACGTGACGAATGTTGATTGCCACTTGGGCGAAATGGTGTGCGAGCCATTGTCAGCACTACCAACATAGATATTACTGTGTGCAAGGAATCTGTTGTGGAGTACGATGTCGGCGCTTACAATACCTGGGATAGCCTACGGTCGAGCGGAGACCCTACCGACATAGACGTTTATGGGGAAACGTACGATTCGGCTACCCGTTGCGACGTTGGTGTATATGGTGGGTGCGATGTCCCCCCGAAGGACCGAAAGCGCTTCCGACATGGATGTAACCGGAGTCAGGAACGATCGAACAGAGCAATTACGCTGACGTCCGCGATGGCCACGATGGATTGTACTCCGATGGGAGCGCGATCGATGACAGCTTACACGAGTGCCTGTACCTCATGGAGCAGCTCCTTAGTGAACTGCGCGACCCCCACCTAGAATGTACTCCTCGCGATCTCTCCGAGGATGGCGATTCCGAATCCGAATACGTCGATTATGATGACGATGACGATGATAACGAGCAGGCTGGACGAAAGTCGGTCCATGAGTCGTCACCAGGCTCCAAAGACGAAGTACGAGAGGTTCCGGTCTTACTCCTGACGCTACCCTTGAAAATACTCAAGTCTCACGTGGCTGCTCCTGTGGATCGCAAACACCACAAGAGGACGCCCGTACTCAAGTGGATCAACGACGAAGTGGAAATTGCGCCTGTGATATTGCTCGATTCGTCGTCTCCCTTTCTGGTAAACGTAAGCCTGGTCTGCGATCTACATATTCGAGAAGAAATCCATCATTACGTTCGTGGCTGGGGCAACTATCTCTCCATCTCTTTTAATTACTGGTACGTTCCGCGCGCATTCTTTCTGTTGCTGCTCCGAACTAGACTATTAACTTATTCTTCGAAAACCAATTCGAAATATTATCACTCGTTTATCAGTATTCCGGTGAGTCTTTTCTTCTGATGCGATGCGCTAATCCCTCTTTTCACAGTTTCGTTTCGTTTTGGTTTATTTTTCCTTCGCCGACCCTGTTAATCTGTGACATAAGTATTTTCCTTTGAATTTAGCCTCTTCTTCTCTCGTGGTCTCTCATGTTATCTTCCAGTATGTTTCTCTCTTGGATAGGTGCGTTTACAACCTTTCCTTGTGCGCCCTCTTACTTAACCTCTTATACGCAAGCATTGTCTGTTAGTTCATTTTCTCTCGTGGTCTTTCCGTTTTTCTTGCAATGTCTTTCTTTCCTCAATAGGTGCGTTCCAAAATTTCCTTGATTAACTGTTTCGCACCCTCTCGACCTCCCATACCAAGTATTTGCTTTCAATTTGGTGTTCGTTTTCATCTGGTATGTGTTTTTTCCTTCTCCCCGCATCAGGAAAAAAATTATCCGGCCCGTAGCAACTGATGGAATCTGTAGACACCATTACACAACGTAGTAAATTTTTAATTTGGTACCACGACATACAACTACCATGAATCAGCTGGCTTAGTTTCCCACGATATATCGTCGCTCGTTTTGGATTCGGTATGCAACCCTCTCCCTTTCTTCCACTCACTCCGCTGAGTCCGATAGGAAAATTCATGACACAGGTATCGGATGACACGTGGATCAGGATTACTTAGATGACACATCATCACCCTGCTCCGAACTCGGCAGCGTCGTTGCTTAGCTGACTCACTCGACCAATTCACCAATCTTGAGCGCTCTGCTCCAGAGTCTCGCGTTTCAAATGTCAAGCTCAAAGCTGAGTGCGGTCTACGGTAAATCTCGATATGTGTCCGACGACGCCATTTTACTTATCCCCGAGTGGCTGCTCGGGTATCGTGTTTTGCGTCCGTCTTTCGAGATGGATTGGCCACGTGGATGCACACGTTTCGTCCTCGCCTCATGTGGACTATCATAGAACACCGAATTTCGAAAGGTCCCTCTCGTTTCCTCCCTTGTCCCCTTGTTTTTTGAACCGTTGCCGCCGTGTCTAATCAAGTACGCGGTTTGGTCGGACCTCGAATTCGGCTGGACGGAACCTTTCGACTTGTGGGGCAAGAGCAACTGGAGGAGAAAAACATTGACGTGTGACACGAGCTTAGCTATTGAAATGGGTCTGTATATGGGTATCCTGGTTCTGTCATCCTTGTATCAAAAAAAAAAACCAGAGCAAATTGTAAAATTTATGTAGCCCGATACGGTTCTTTGGTGCCTGATTTGTTCCGATGGATGATCAAACGGTGGAACCTGGTTGTCACAACGGTGCCATTACTGTATTCTTGACACATAGATACGATGGTCGTTGTTTATGACATAGCCTGCTACGACCTGCCAACGCGCGACTGTATGAAGGCTGTCATCTATCCAAACTGTCAGCGGGAAGAGCCGAATGGGGCCCTTGAAGGCCTGAAGGCTTGGAGAAGACTTAGGAAAGGCCGGTTTGCGGATCATAATATGTCACGTGACCCATCAGCCTTTATGATCTCTTCCCCTATACTACTAGGGGTGGTCTTCTCTCCCTGGTCACCGAGTGTTTGACTTCATAATGGGCTTGCCCGATATTTCTGGCCAGCAGGTCGGTCCTTATAAGCTCACCCAATTCATCGCTGTGGGCGGAAACGGCACCATACATCGTGCCGTCGATACGACCTCGAACGACCCAAAGTCATACGCTCTCAAGTGTGTGCCCAAGAAGTCGTCCTCGCGCCGACGGTACTCTCAATTTGTCACCGAAGTCGTCAGCCATGACGCCGTATCCGAATGTGCGCACGTGTTACCGTTGCGCGACATCGTCGAAGAGGATCGATGCCTTTTCCTCGTGCTCGATTTGGCCGACATGGACATGCACAGAGCCATTTGGGGGGAAAGGGTGTATTGGAGGGACGGAGAACGGATCAAGAGGGCGTTTGTAGAGATATTGGACGGCGTCATCGCGTGTCACGACAAGGGCATCTTTCATCGGGACCTCAAACCACAAAACATCATGTGCAAGGCCGACGGGACGGGCATCCAGATTGGAGATTTCGGATGGGCGACGTTCGACCGTCTCTGTCGTGACGGGCGTTGTGGGACGCCCAGATACATGAGTCCAGGTCAGTGCTTTGTCCTCCCAGATGCACGCCTACTGAGCTGACATGCCTTTGAGAATGCTGGACGTGCAAAGAGGGAGAGCCCTATTGCGGTAGTCTGACCGACATTTGGTCGCTGGGCGTGATTCTGTTCAACATGGTCACCAACTGTCGCCCGTGGGATGCGGCGTTGCCTTCGGACGTGGAATTCGCTGCGTTCATGGCCGATGAGGATCACTTGTTCCATACGTATGCAATTTCTGAATCACTGAGTGCGGTACTCAAGTGGATCCTACATCCAGCTCCTGAGAAGCGGTTGTCCATCGAGGCGATTCGGGAAGCGGTCCAGAGGATAGACACATTCTACGAGCATGATACCACTACTACCACGAAATAGATGTCATTTTGAAGGACTGCCAGACTGTAACACAGCCACAGCTTTCCGCGTTCGTCCTCACTTTGACAAGCAGCCCCAGCCATCGTCTCCCAAATGGTGTCCACACTCACCGCATCCCAGGAGGAGCTCAAAGCAGCCAGAGTTCCGGTCGCATGGAGAGACCAATGTTCTGCGTGCGTGTTTCGGCTGGTGGACATCTTGGGGAACGAACTCACGGGCGTGTTTGTCTCGCAGGTTGCTGATACCACTTAACGTGTGCCGAAGAAAGAGCTTTTATCTTCCCTGGGAGTGCGAGGACGAGCGACACGGATATGAAAAGTGAGTTTTACTTTATCTTGGTTGGTTGGGCGACGTTGACGGTGTTCTGGGACAGGTGCCAGTACGACGAGTAAGTGGCCCCGTCGGTGTTGGTGTAACCGTCGTTTAACGCGCGCTCTTTCACAGCATGATGCGCCGGATGAGAAAGATGTCCAAGCTGAAAACACAGCAAGCAGAGTCACTCGAATAGAACTGCGAATACCAGACAGCCTGAATAGAATTGCAAGTATATTTGCAGAATGCGTTTTCGTGAGCAGTGAGCGAACATGCGATGGAATTACACGAGTGGTAAGTAAGGATGCTCTAGTGTGGTCCAGCGCAAAATCAGACTCGACGTCCGGTTTGCTTTTCCCACTCGCCAATTTCCTTCTTGACCCTCTCCGCTACATCTTCGGCCGTGCTGTTTTGTCCAAAGGCCTCGACAAACTTGCCATCGGGATCCATGAAGTAGATGTATATCGAGTGGTCGACGAGGTAGTCGCCCTTGGGGTCTGCGTTGGGCGGTGTGGAGAAGTACACCCTGTAGGCTTTACAGACCGACTTGGTGGAGGCATAGTCGCCTGTAAGCCCAACGATCCGAGGGTGGAAATCGGCAAGATAGTTTTTCATTTGTGTAGTGCTATCGCGAGCTGGGTCGACAGAAATGAAGACGGGCTGGAAGACTTGACCATATTCCGACTCTACCACGGAATCAGCAGTGTGCGAGCGAGGCATTTACGACATGACGAACCAAGCGTCTTGAGGAACGCCCCGAGCTTGTCGAGTTCAGCAGGGCAAATGTCGGGACAGTTGGTGAATCCAAAGTAGACGAAACTCCATTTTCCCAACAGGTCTTGTTCAGAATACGGTTTTCCCTCGTCCGTCGTGAGCGTGAATGGGCCGCCGACGTGAGGTCGACCAACTGAACGAGACTCGAGCTCCTTTTCTAACAAAGACAACACGTTAAAAAGCCGACTTTTGCTGACGTGCGCGACAAACCTTTCTTCTCCTGTAGCTTCCGCTTCTCGTACTGGAAGTAATAGAAGAGGCCAGCGCCCGTGGCCACGAACAGTGCCGCAGCCGCGGGTGTGAATACCTAGGAGACCCGAAAAAGTTTTCATTGTGGTCATTATGGCGAGGGCTACTCGAACCTACCCCGACGGCGGATCTGTCTCGAGCACCTCCGGAAGTTGTCTGGCGAACCTGGGCGTATCGTCTACACGTCAGCGCAGGAAACCCGCTCAGAGACACCGTTCGAGTTGCGCATGCGGGCCGAGTCCGGATGATGGAAATGAAGTTGGACATTTAGACTGTCGGACTCCTACTTTTCTTCTCACACCATGACCACAGGGGGCACCACAATCCCTCACACATGCCACCGAGCTGAGGTATACGATGACTCGGATACATTCCAACTCCAGGCTTGGTACTCCATGCAGTACCAGCAACACTCGCCAAGCCACGATCATCGGAACTCATCCAACCAAATTTCCATGCCTCTTTGATCGGACGATGGTGGGTATGAGAACAGCAAGTCCTCGAGCGGATATGAATTTTTTTTACCCCGCATCCTGATCACTCCAAAACGACTGGCCAAGTCTCCATTACATACATACAAGCCTTGTCAAAGCCAACAGTGGAGTGGCAATCGCACCGCATGTAAACCAGCCTGTCTGGAGGGCATCCACAAGCGGTGGGTCGCTGAGCATATTATAAAGGTGAGTCATACGCGTGGTCGTTGCTCCTTCTCTGCTCTGATTCCTCTTTCTAAAAATGCATCCATACTTTTGCATCATGTTTCTGATAGTATTGTCCTCTTTCCTTCTTTCCACGCGTGCAGACAGTCATGACGCTATGAAACCCCTACCTGGAATCAAGACGCGTTCGTGTTTGTTGGCGTATGCGGCGATGTGACTGACCCTTGAGACAGGTATGGAATGGACGGACCTCGTATGTGCGTACGTTGTAATGCAGTTTTTCGTGCAATCTTGACGTCTACCTCTCGCTCTAGCCAAGATCGTCAGTAACATCCAAGGTTTATTTCCTTTTCACTCGCTCAGAACGTATCTTCCTGACGCACTACCCAGGGCGTGATTACCGTTCAGAAGCACCATTTACCGTTCTCTTGACAAAGAACTTGAATGGTACTCATCCAGAGACGAGCTCAGCGGATAAAAAACCTGATATCCAACAACGCCTCGAGGCTCTCCTCTCCGAGGAAACTGGAAAGATCATTCGGTCCTTCGAGTCCGTGGTCAATAGTTCCGTGGCCTTGAGCACAATGTTATATGACGTAGTCGACGCCACTACGTCTTCCGACAACGTGCCTCCGTTGTTGGCCAAGCTAGTTGCAATCGCACGTGATGACTTGCATGCGAGGTTCCCACTTCCTGCCACGGCCCAAGGACACACCAAGCGAGTGAAACGTGTCTCTGAGGCACTTGAACATCTGCAACAAATTGCCGTTCGTTTCGCGAGGAATCAATACATCGATCAAGAGACAATCGAACGCCACTTTGACAATATCAAGCCTATCTTTCGAGATGCTGGAGTTGTCATTGGTGAGGGGTTACAGCGAGATGTCGATGAGCTCGACATTTCTGATTTAGAGTGTATTATC
The DNA here is from genome assembly GCA_038090255.1 of Austroboletus niveus. Classification (NCBI taxonomy): domain Eukaryota; kingdom Fungi; phylum Basidiomycota; class Agaricomycetes; order Boletales; family Boletaceae; genus Austroboletus; species Austroboletus niveus. Next base: position 72,548 of record JBBPMJ010000033.1, on the reverse strand, counting down.
TTGCAGGCGATGTGGTCGAGCTCTATCCCGCAGCCGTAGAAGCCCTTGTTCTGAACCTTAGTGCTGTGTTATTGCCGGAAGCTTCGATTCTACGGTCCTTGGTGATTCTGTATTGCCTCGGGCCATATGTGCTAGGAAAAGGTGAGCGTAGTCGGTCAACCAAAAATAGTGTCTGCGTTTATTCAACCCCCCATATTACCGCAGATGCCATCAGTGGATGGTTAATGAAACATGTCTCAGAATCTTGAGGTCTGCGAGTATAATTCGTACATTCATTCGTAGTTTAAAGTCATAGTATTGTATTTCGTCCTCGCATGGAGTGACGTCACGTGAAATGGAGCATTGGTTAACCAGAACCACTGCAAGGTTGTCGATATCACTCGCAATATCTGGGCGTTCCCGGATAAGCGAATCGGGTTCGGAAGCTTATCAGGAATGTGCGCTCACCGTCTCTCGCCAAAGTCGCCGAGGCCCGGAATGATGTAAGCCTTTTCGTTGAGACCTTGGTCAATCCAACCCGTGATCTTGACATGGCCCATAAATGTCCACATTCCCCGGAGAAGACAAGGAACGTACCACACGTAGCGCAGGGAACTTGGTACAAAACGCATTCAAACCTTCCGGAGCTGCAATCTCGAGGGATATCAGCATACATGGAATACCTCGAGACGAAGACACCCACCAGGTTTATGAAAATGATGCGATCTTCTGGAACCCCATGTTCTTTTAGAACCTCGACTGCTTTCATAGCCGATCCTCCAGTTGCTCATTCAAAAAGTCAAAACACACGGACATGTAGTCATTTCGCAAGGCAGACACACCTAGCATAGGGTCTAAAAGAAGAACGTAACGCGACGCAATGTCCTCTGGAAGCTAGGATGAATGACGCATTTAACCAGACGTGCATCGGTCGTCTGAGATGATCTCACTTTAGAGTAGAACAACTTGGGTAGCGCCGTCTCTTCGTCCTAATAAATCAACAAACGTCAGGTATCGTACCGAGACCAAACCCACGTCTAATTACCCTTTGAATGAGGATCTTGCCGATGCGAACGCTCCTGCACACTTCACGCAAGCCTGCTTCCATAGCCTGATCGACAATGAGATAACGAGAACGGGGCACCATCGCAACGGCCCGACCTCTCCAGCGCGCAATATGGAAACGCCGCAAATCTTGCCTTCGAACCCGACGCCCTCGTATTTAGATCCCTTGCAACAACAGCAACAACAAAAGTCTCTGGGTTAGATCCGCATCCGGGCAACATCTACCACCGTCCAGCGTACCGTAGGTGTCTCCACCGTCTTTGGGACGACAGGTAAATGATTCAGACTTTCTTCCACGAGTAAACGGATGATGCGATCCGAGTAAAAGAGAAAGTCTCCGCGACTGGTCTTTCGGTCTCTGATGATCGTGTACAGGGCTTCGAGCTGGGCGGTTTGCGGGAGCGTGAACACGGACGGGGGAAGGGCCGCTGGGGTTGCCTGTGATGTTATAGTCGTCGTCGCCATCGGAAAGGACGTCGGATGAAATAAAAAACGAGCGCAAGCTATTCAAGGAGTCTTATCTGTCACGTGCGACTTGGCGGGCTTTGAAGATGTCCACCACGAGCAGAGACATGGAACATCGAGCCGAAGAGTGATCCAGCCTTGTCGGTGCATCGACACTTGATGCTTCTGAGCTCCAGGCCAAGTATGTGTATGATACCGTCATGATGTTGACAGTGCCGCTGGCAATGAAGTGCCACATCGACGATAAAAGATTATCGGGTCTTCTATTCGTCGTCTTAATACTCCCGGGTACACTACTAGTTTACTTTCCCACTGAAAAACTGTTCAAGTATACCATCAGACCGGGATGTGTTTCAAGAAGCAGAGCTTTTATCCGTATCGACGCTTTGCTCCTCCCAGTCGCTCTTTCCCCACAGCCGGACGATTCTGTCCAGCTGAACCCGCCGTCCGAGTGTCCATTTTGACTAGGACGACGAGTCATCCCTTTTGCGTGAAAAGAAAAGCGAGGGGAACGAGAGGGGCCTTCCGAAAGTTCCGGTTCTATCCAAATGCGAGGACAAAGCGTGTGCATGCACGAGGCCGAGACCCATGCTCTAAAGGACGTACAAATGATCCCCGAGCAAACTTTACGACCGCGGACATGAAATAAGTATGGAGAGAGGTGAATGGGTCGGATGAGACGGCTGAGCGTTCGGAAAAGGGTGAGCTAGTTGAAGTGTCGTCAAAGGCGTCATCCGGTAGCTGTGTCGTGAATTTTCTGGACGAGACAATACTAAATCGTCGGACTCAGTGGAGCGAGTGGAAGAAAGGGAGAGGATTGCATACCGAATCCAAAACAAGCTATGATATATCGTAGGAAACTAAGCCGGTTAATGAGTCAGCTTGGAGGGCCCGAGGAGAAGGAAAAACCACATACCCGACGAAGACCACGAGAGAGACCAAATTGAAAGCAAATACAGTACTTGCGTATGAGAGGTCAAGAGCGTACGGAACAGTTAATCAAGGAAAAGCTGTAACGCGCCTATTAAGGAAAGAAAGATACTGCAAGAGAAACGGAAAGACTACAATAGAAAACGAACTAAGAGATGATATTTGCGTATAAGAGGTTAAGTAAGAGGGTGCGGAACACTAAATCAAGGAAAAGTTGTAAACGCACCTATCCAAGAGAGGAAGATAGGAAGATAAAATAAGACCACGAGATAAGGAGAAGCCAAAGCCAAAGGAAATTATTTGTGTCACAGATAAACAGGGTTTGGAACAGTCGATGAAGGAAAGCAATTTGAGAAGAAAAAAGATAAACGGAAACGAAACGAAACAGAAAAGAGGGACTAGCGCATCGCATCAGTACCAATCTCGAAAACATACAATGAAGAAAAGACTCACCGGGATACTGATAAACGAGCGAGAATATATCAAATTGACTTTCCAAGAACCCGGTTCGGAGCAGCAGAAAGAATGCGGAATGGACCAAGAATTAAAAGAGATGGAGACACAAAAAAGAGACAGTCACATCAGCCACGAACGTAAAGATGGATTTCTTCTCAGATATGCGGATGATAGATCAGGATAACGTTAACCTGAAAGGGAGGCGACGAATCGGAAGATATCACAGGCGTAATTTTCCACTTCGTCGTTTTCGATGAGCTCCCTTGCGCACACGCCGATCGCACACGTGTTCGTATGAACATTAGATGTAGATTTGTGATAGCTGATTCCAGTTGTGACAGGGATCCCGGCGGCAGCTTGTCGTCCGGATCGACTGAGTCTAGACCCTCCTGCGAATTCGGAGCCCAAACCCATACCAAAGGGTGAGGTGTAAGGTTCAGAGGCCGTCGAACTGGGCAAAATCGTTGAGGCGTAAGTGTTTTTGGTTGGCAGCTTTGAGACAGATTGCTCTGTCAAGTCTATTGATTCGGTAGTGCTGAGAAGGATGGACGGCAGCGAACAGCTCTGAGATGTGAGCTTGGTACTTAAGATATTCGGCTGAGTATTGGGGAGGGGCAAAAGAAATGGCTTGGATAGTTTTCCCGAAAGCGATAATCCATTCACCATGAGTTAAGATCTCTTTAGGTTGCTTCGTGGTACGGACTGAGAGCTGAAAGAGTTCTCCGAGGTCGTGTGATCGTTTGAGCTCGATGTCTGTGGAATAATAGGCTTCAAGGACTCTGGCAAGGTCAACTGCGTGTCCTTTGACAATGTTTCCCCACTGATCCGATGGGAAGTCGGGGCACCCGGGCGCGAACTGGATCTTTCGAACATCAAGGTTGGGGACATTGGACCAATTTTCGAGGAGGTCAAGGCTTTCCCTGTGCCCAGGGGACAAAAGAGAACGCTGGGCGATGGTGCTAAACCTCCAAGGAAACCTGGACTCATCAATTGACTTCCTTCCTTTCTTTGTGAAACGTTTCTCAACTTCATCTTCCGAAGCAGTCGTGGAGTCGGCGCGAACGGATCTCTTTGACCTGACTGATCTCAGTTCTCCAATAGCGGAAGGGGTGGTTCGGTGATACGATCCCTCAAGCTCGCTAAGGTGTTCTTGGTCACGTGCGTAGGTGCCTGTTCGATGACTTTCTGCGTCGATTTCATTGAGCATGGAGAAGTAGGTAGGGAAAGCCTGCCGGACAGCTTCTGGTGAGGTTCTAGTCTCTGCAGAAGAGAGGGCCTCTTGGACTCCGAAGATGGCGTCAGATTTAGATACATGGAAGCGCCGATAGCGTTTGACGTAGTCCGAAGCGGCGTCGATTGCCCGATATTGGGGAGCATTGTTAGTCTCCTCCGAAGAGACCGTTTGGGACGATCCGAGGGCATTGTCGGACATGAGCTAAGCGATGGGAGTAAAACGACGTATATTGACGCAAAAAAATACAACCCGCTGGCGAGACAACAGGAACTGGTCATAAAGTTACTGGGGAGCACGGCGAAAAGACCGACATACCTGGCGAGTCAACGGGAACCTGTCTGAAGTGAAGGCCTCCTGTGACTAAAATCTCAGGGGTATGGCGCCATAGACAAAAAGGAGGTGGCAGCGCTGGGGGCGGCGCGTCGAGAGTAAGATCGGAATCTCTCGTACTTCATCTTTGGAGGGTACCGAATGAACCGCCTTTCGTCCAGCCTGCTCGTCATCGGCATATTCGGATTCGGAGTCACTATCCTCGGCGAGATCTCGAGGAGTACATTCGAGGTGGGGGGTCGCGCAGTTCACTAAGGAGCTGCTCCATAAGGTACAGGCCCTCGTGTAAGTTGTCATCGATCGTGCTCCCGGATCAGAGCGCAATGGCATCGTCGTGGCCATCGCGGACGTCGACATACAAATTGGCAATTGCTCCGTGCATCGGTTCCTGAGTGGTTTCATCAGTCTCGGTAGTGCTTCTGCTTTTCCGAGCGGCCGTCGCAGCCGCCATATACACTGATATCGAAATGAGTAGCCGAACCATACGTTTTGCATCGTAAAAACGTCTATGTCGGTAAGGTTTCCGGTCAACCGTTGGTCGCAGGCATTGTAAGCGCCGATATCGTACTCCGCACTCACAAAGATTCCTTGCACACAGTAACATCTGTGTTGGCAGCTATCATGATCGCCCAAATGGCAACATTCATCACGTCCTCGCTGTTGTCGTCGACGGGCTCATAATGATTGACGGTGGACAGGGCTAGAACTGAACCTGAACCTACTCGCCCGGCCCTCCTGCCTCTCTACTCCGCTACTCCGCTCCGGCAACTCCGGAGGTTTGGCTCGGAGCTTAAAATACTACCGAAACAGGAATCTGATTCTCCAAAAAGAGAACCAGCAATGTCATAGTATCTACGGCCATATGTATTCCCTGGTGCCTTGCTTATTTTTTCAGCGATCAGTGGTTGTTCCCAGGTCCCCAGTCATACTATTGATGTCCCAGTGCTGGCACATCACCACTATGAAAACTCAGTTGAGGTTGTAGTGCTGCCTCGACGGAGTGAAAAATCCTGGTTCGAGCATGTTTGCATCGTCGTCCGGCAAGGTACGTTTCGGGAAAAGACAAGCTCAGAAAATGAGTCTCACAATGTTGTCGTTCTCAGAATCACTCGACAGCCAATAACTCTATCAAGACCGAGACTGCTAGCCATGACATAACCTGACCACGGGGATGTTAGGGCAAGCCACGATCGTACATCACGTGGCCAACTTGTTGAAAGCTAATCTTCCAGCTCTACTACCAACCTGTTACCAGTGCCTGCGAAGATCGTTCAAAGATTCCAACAGAACCCAAACCGAGCACTTAATGAATAGACCTCACTGGCGTTTTTAGGACGCTGAGTGTGTTTTCTGAAGAAGCGCTAATCCGAACCTTCCAGTTTCAGAAGTGGTGACTAGCATCATAGTAGTAGCATGCGAACCGATTCGAGGGCTGCCGTGCATCCCACTGACTCTGTCGTAGTTTAGTGGTTTCGTTCTATCATACACCCGAGCAGGTGTCATCGGCATGCGTCGACAGCAATGCTAATCAATGAGGCTGACCAAGTTCATGCCTGGTATGTCAGCCTCAGTGAGGCTGACGTACCGCGAGATGGTATATAGTCTGCGATGATAACAAGTTTGTGTTCCAATTATTCTTATTCGTTAATCATGCCTACGGAAACCAACGCTCATTTCGACGTTTCACTCATTAGTGATGCTTTTGAATTTTCACAACACCCTATCTTCAAGACAAGAGATACAAAATTGTTGACTGTATGTCTCTTTTCTCGACGACTTCTTTTTTCTGATCAATCTGTCAAGACGTCTTTCGGGCGCGGACGCTATGCTCGTGGATATGCCTCGATCGCATGTACGAGCTACGGATCGCCCATTTACAGAGCAAACACTTATCGACGGTCGAGGAACGTGTCAGAACCACAGCTCATATCTTCCACCAACTACATGAGGGAATCCTGGTTGACGAACTTCACATCTGCGCGCACCGTCGGTGATATTACTCTCCTCGACGACAACGAAATCCGTGCAGGGGTCGTGCCAAGTCGAAGCAGCACAGTCCTTCCCGATAGTCCTAGTCCTAGTATCCAATCATGGTGCTGCGCGGAGGACGGGCATCTTCCGACGTCTCCCGACTCCCTTAATCAAGATTCTTGTCACGTCTCCCAGGACGTCGATCATGGTAATTGCAATATCGAAGAGGACTCTTTGTATAGCATGGACTCTGCCGATCACGATTCTCATCCTCTCCTGCTCTCGATGCCAATTATTCCTCAGATCAAACTCGAACGCAAGGCCACTATCAGAAAGCCGGAACCAGATCCTTTATCGGATTCAAGGCACAACAAATGCTTTCTCTCTCCGCTTATCCGGGATATCAGGGCACCAGCAAGAACGACTTCTCGTCGATATGGCCGCGTTTCCCCACGCACCGCCATTCGGGATGCTGCTGATGACGACGCATATCTCGCGAAGAGACATGGTCCGTCGACCTGCGGCGATGACGTAGACAATGACGCCACTGAGCTGGCATGCGCGCATTCTGCGACGGAATCCGCCTTGGATTCTCCATGCGCATCGGAAGATGAAGAAGAGCCTCTCTTGAATAAATATGCCGACGAGCCGCCTCATTCCGATGTCCTGTTTGTCACGATCGATGGAGCCGACTCGTCCCCTGAAGTGCATAGCGATAAACTGGAAGCGGATATCGATAAACTTTTGAAGTTGACTCCGACGCTCCCTGAACACTCGAAAAGTAGCCATCGACGTTCGTCTCTGAATTACTCGATATCGTTCAGCAGCATCGTCCATGCTGTCGCAGATGGATGTGCTTCTTTCGACCTCCTCCTTCGCAAACCCAAACTCAAGACTAAGTCAATGTCGACGACCAAGCCGAGATCGGATGGACCTATTACGAACACTCACGATCGGAACTCCAAATGGGCACCCAAGGAAGGGAATATCGTCATCAAGGTATTCGTCCCCTCGACGGATGACATCTGGATGTTTCGCGTGCCGCAGGACGTCAACCTCACCGACTTCACGTCGAGGGTGGTGACCAAACTCGGGTTTGCGGTCTCCTTTAGCGGGAGTCTTTGGGACGAGCCCAGGTACTACTTTGTCACGGACGAGCGTTTCAGGGCGTGGGTCAAGGGGCGCGTTCGGTTTGGGCGAAATCTGCCTCTCGTTGCACATGTTCACCCGGCTCTGCCGTTGGTAAGATTCAGCGTGGATGGGGATGGCTGCGAAGTTTGGTGTTGTGCATGACGTAACTAGGCGGCGTTTTTACCCGTATGATGTGGTCATTAGGAATCTATCTGTCAATACAGAGGATCGTGTACGAATTCGGGCGCTGAGCGAGTGCGTGAACGAGGAAGGGTTCGCGAAGGAAATCAATGAAGCTGACTCGTGCAATCCGAACGTTGTCTTGGTCATCGGGGCGGGACCATTCTGCGATATGTGGTAACAAAGCCCGTAGTATTACAGAGCACAACGCTTATTGAAAGCGAGTTTACATGCCTTTCAGGGATATACATTCAACTGCAGATAGCATTATTTGCTTATGAGCGCTTGCTTCGATCAAAAACTTCAGCCGATGACCGTGGGAATGCCGCTATATCTAAGTGGCAATTTGGGAGTCACTATGCACTCATGGCAGCGACGTGCTCGAATCTGGAAAGAGTGCATAGATTCTTATCCATACAACCTGGCACAGCACCGTCCTTAGTCTGGCAATCGGGACATCCCATTAAAACGACCGGATTGATATGTGGTAAGAACCGAGTTCTTGACTGTAACCCCTCACAAGAACTTGAGGCTCTAGAGAGGACGCGCCTAGAGTGCGACAAACTTAAATAGCCAACGCCATATCAAAGAAATTTATTTCTCTGGAAGTGGCTCGAGTGACCACTAAGCAACCCCGAACAGCCCCACGGCTCGTCATCAATTATCAGCTCGTTTCATGCTATCAAGGAGGCAATACCATGATCGTGCGTAGCCACCCGCGGTGTTCGTGGAGAAGTGAACGGGCGGTGCGTACAATTTCAATGGGTCATTCGAATTCCATGCGTTCTGTCGTTCTCGGATCACACCGCGACGGTTGTCAGTAAGTAGAAATACCTCTATAATTGTACAAAATATACTGATTTAGACATGTTCAGAACATCCATTCGACAATACTGACAGCTCGTACATGCAACCATCACATCAGTCTCCGACCTGAACATGGTAGCAATAAGCAATATTGGACTGGAGCGATGGAATGAAACGGGGTCCCGTACCCGCCCGTACTGCAACTTGACGTTCGGACTTGTCAATGACGTTATGTAGGTGAGGTTCGCTCAGTGTCTCAGATCCACAAATTATATGGTAAAATCTAGGAGGAAATTATTCGTCGAGCGTATCGGGTGCCTCATCACACGGGAACAGTACCAAACGTCATTTCCGTGTGTCGAGTGACCAACCAAGTCTCACTCTCCACGTGCATCTAGAAGACATCTTTTGCGTCTTCCCCACTTCCATTTATCTGGGCATTACGAGCGAATGAACTCAAATCTAGTCTTGTGATATGGCCGCCCAAATTCTCTCGGATTAAAAATTGGTCCGCTGGCTGACTTCTTAAACCTCCCAGTCTTGCTTATCTTTTTCACTCATACAAACACCAATACGATGCCGACCCGCCTCCGTTTGCAACAATACGCAATCGCGATCAGTATCTTCAGCGTGTTCTACAACACTGCGGAGGGTGTTGTGTCCATCGTGTTTGGTGCTGAATCCTCGTCGCGCGCACTCGTGTTTTTCGGAATTCAGTCAGCCGTCGAGGTCATCTCGGCCCTCCTCGTCACCTGGCGCTTTCTCGGTGTTAGGAGTCCAGGTGATGATGATCAAGGCGGCCCCAGGAAGACGTCCCTACAAATAATTCGGTGAACTTACTCATTGCGATACCTTTTCTATCTAACCACTTAAATACTTACCCATTGGGCTCTGTTCATCTTCACAGAATAGAGAGCATTGCAACGATCATCATTGGCTCGTTCCTCATCGCACTTACTGTCGCAGCTATCGTCACCTCGGGTTTGTCCCTCGCTGCACACGACCACCCATCTACTGCCTTGCCCTCCCTTCTCATTGCTGCTACGACTACTGGCCTCACGTTCCTCCTTTACGTCATCAAACGTTACCTTGCTCGGGCCCTCAATTCGAGTACGCTCAACGGCGAAGCCATATGCGCGCTCTGTTGCACACAACTCTCGGTCGTCTTGCTCATCGGCTCATTGGTCTACCGGGTATGGGAAGGCGGGTGGTGGGTCGACGCAACCACTGCGATCGTGATTGGGCTATTATTTGGATGGGAGGGGGTCAAGATGGTTCGATGGGCACGACACGAGGATTTCGACGGGGGTTGCTGCGTGGGATGTCGCCCCAAGAAGGCGGCGGGAGTACCCGGCAACATGACACCACCCTCGGCGGAAGCAGACGCAACGGAAGGAAAGGAGCCGGAAGAGAATCAGGGTCCATGCTCCGAGGTTCCAACCCAGTGTTGCGGGTGCGGCAGGAAGGAGACACATTTTGGTAGCGAATCCGTTTGATCTCATTTCTGTTTTGGCAGGTTCCGAGTTGGGGTGGCAAGGCTATTGCGTGCGCACCCCCGCGTTTGGGGCATGTATCATGTTTTGCTATAATATGCACTGGATAATCGGCGTGTGTAGTAGTACAGTGCTTACATACTATCCGTTACGTCAATTGATACGTCGTGACAAGTCCCTGTGACGTGGTACACTTTCGTTACAGCATTGGTAGTACATGCGAGTCTCGAGAAGCACGTTGGCTATCAAGAGTCGTCCCCTCCGGAAAAGCCTTATTCAGACCACGCTCGCCAAAGGAAAAAAAGACAACAGAATCGAAGGAACGATTCGTCGGCGGGCAGTTCGGAGTATCTATCTCCGATCTGTCGCAGTCTGAGTCGTATTCAACGCGTACCCATTCCCGGAAGTTTCATAGACTCGTCATGCAACTCGAACTCATCGTATGAGGTTCCTTCAACCCAATGACGGCTATGGCGATGCAACTCAACCTACCATGAAAGAACTACATTGTCTACTTGGTGGAAAGCCAAGCGGTTCTCGCATCGTTCCACCATGCTGACCCAGTAACTCAGGCTACGGGCCACTGTGGCACGTTTAGGCATGAATTTCACCGAAACGAGTGCCTGCACTAGTTACCTCCCGTTGGATCACGATGTAGTACGTCAACGATGAACTGGGCGGAAGCGGGAGAAGCGCCTGAGCTGCGTCGATGGCTCACTGGGGCGTCGGGTACATGGATCGTCGTGTCTACGTCGGTCTCTGCGCTCCTCTAGCCCTGCTGACTAAGCCTCGTCACCGCCACTGCCTGCCCGCTCCTCCGGCCTAACCCTACTCCAACGACATACTATTAGTCCGAATTGTAATCACCTTCTCGTGTATGAGGCTGACAATGTCCTCTTCCATCCTGTCGGCCCAATCAACAGGAAGGTTAACACATGTGGAATATAGACCTTTCCCGATCGTTCCTTTTTCTCTGTCACTGTGACCTTCTCGCTCCCTCTCGCTCCTTCTGTTGTTTCAAACCCAGTATCGGGTGGACAACCCGCTTCCATGACGTCCATCCATCTCCTTGAAACGTGCGGCCTCTCATTTGCTGTGGTCGCCATCGTTTCTGTCACAGGGTATTTTTACCATGGTCGAACGACAGCGAATGATGCCCGATCAAGGAACACCCGGGATTCGTTCTTCAACATATTATCCGGCATCCGTCACCGCGGTAGGGACCGGAGTACAGCCGCCGCTGTCTCGCCACGTGCTCTTGAGGTAAGTTACACCTGGAAGCAGGGCTGTTTCTCTGACAAAACGCGACCGATCATTTATGCAAAGTTTTTTTCGTCCAACTTTTCGGAATGTAGGTAAACGACGTGACGTCTGGGAAATTTTTCTGATATTATAGTAACCAGGTCGTCGAACGCCATCCTGGAACGTCATCCACACCAACGGTCTTTGTAGAAGACGAAGCGAAAAAGGACTCGGTACCTAGGCCAACGCCACTGGAATGAACTCGTTCCTGCACGTGAACGGTGACTCCGAGGAGAACGGGGACAGGGGAACGAAGGATAGAGCGAGGGTTTCCCACGAGGCGCGCACACCCGAGAAACCGGCCAGGATCAAAGCGTCCGAGGTACCAAGGTGCAAATACCGTCGATTCCGCCGTAAGACATCAGGTTGGGCAAGAATATTAACTTCAGCAGCGCGATCACGGGTACGACGGTTCGACTGGACGCCTTCCTTTCTGTTCCTGGGAGACAAGAACATGATGAACCCACCAACAGTGCTTTGCATGAGGACTCCTGAACTTGTCGGATACCGACTCTGAACTCGATGACGATCGTTCTTTTTCCCTGATGGTGTTATTATCATCGGGGACCAACACCGCCGGTGCCTTCGAACACTCGTCGATACGGTATGGCCGACATGTCAGACCTGGCGTAGAGTCTCCAGGGCGCGATTCGGGAAGACGGCTATGGCTTGGTAACGAACTTCTCTCGCCAAACAGATTTGGCTGACGCCACCAAATTCGATGAAACCGATGCGTACGTGTCCTGCCACCTCGAGAACAACATCGGCTGTTGCGCTGCCAGTGAGTACGGTCTGCGACCCTATTGTGGCCCGTGCAGGAGGGAGCCGGAGGTCAGGTTCAGGGTTCAGGTTTTGTTGTCGTAGCAGCTCTGGCCAAGTCCTGTCCAACGTCAATCATTCCGAGGACGTGACGAATGTTGATCGCCCGAGTGGCGATCATGACAGCTGTGATGGTTTGCGAACCATTGTTAGCACTACCAACACTACCAACATTAGTCACTACCGTGTGCAAAGAATCTGTTGTGGCGGCGCTTATAATACCTGCGATGGCCTACGGTTGAGCGGAAACCTTGCCGACATAGGGGTTTACGAGGAAAATGATGTGGTTCGGCTACCCATTCCGATATCAGTGTATATGGTGGCTGCGACGGCCTTCGGACAAGCAGAAGCACTACCGAGATGGATGGAACTGGAACCGATGCACGGTGTAATTACCAATTTGAATGTCGACATCAGCGATGGCCACGACGCATTGCGCTCCGATGGGAGCGCCATCGATGTCAGCTTACGGGCCTGTACCTTATGGAGCAGCTGCTTAGTGAAGGTGACACCCACCTGGAACGTACTCCCTCCGAGGATAGCGATTCCGTTGACGACGATGATGGGTCGGACGAAAGTCGGTCATTCAAAAGACGAAGTACGAGAGGTTCCGGTCTTACTCCCGACACTACCCTTGAAGATACTCAAGTTTCGCGCGGCCGCTCCTCTGGTTCGCAAATGCCACAAGAGGACGCCCCGCACGCAAATGGATCAACGACGAAGTGGAAATCACGCCTGCGAAATTCAATGAGGCCCCTTTATCGATTTTGTCATCGGCGCCGTCAAATACTATCTTGTCGATCATATATCCGACCTCATGACCTACATGAGTTTGTCGATTCCTCGAAGCCTGACACGAGTATGTTTCCCTCCTTGTTTTCTACCACAGACCTTTAAAGCATAATGCTGGCCGTATTGGATTAAGTGCCTCTGATTGGCATGCGATGCCAACACTACCCAAATTGCGTACGTTGGCGATCCCACTTCCGGCGGGTTTGGCGCCAGCACCGTTAAGATGGTTAATCCCGCGCGCATTAACGATGGATATAGCGGTTATCGGGTTTGGGGATGTGTGATTGACTAAAACAAATCGTACGCGTAGGTCCTTTTCCCTTTTCTCTTTTTTTTTTTGTTTATTCCGATCATGTACTAGTCCCGGAACATACCAGCGACTCGCCGAGGGCTTGCCTCCACTCTTTGTATATCCTATGCACACATCCGTGATAGAATGTTCATTCTCCCCCTTCGTCTTACATTTCATTCGCCGCATCATTGCTAGTTACGTCCTACGTTCGTCGATCTGCCCGCCAAGGGTCAATGAAACATCGTAGACCAATCAATGGGATATGTGTTTACTGGGAATTTATGGGTAAGACGGGTAAACATATCAGAGTAGGAAACAGATGTAGGAGTCGAAGTGACTCTGACTAAAGCGTTCGATGAACAAAGTCATCGCTTCGCCAAAGGCCATGCGATAAACCCAGGATTACGATCGAAGGTACTCCATGAACCTCTGAATGCGGCCGCGACGCTTTGGAGGAGGAACGGCATCAACGCCTGTTGAATATCCATACTTCTGAGAGAATTCTGTATGCAAGCAATGGTTTGATACAAATGTCTGGCCTCACGACAACATCGCTCACCTTGAAGCCATTCCTTGATTTTTTCTCTCGTCTCTGATTGCTTCTCTAGGTCTTTGAATGCAATTCGAAACAAGCCAGCTGCTTCCTCTCGGCGCTGGACGGCATGCAGCGCTTCGCATTTCTGCTGGTAATGTATGAACCTTAGTTCATCTGTGTCGCTTGTCCAGCCAAACATCTTGATACAGCGTGAGTGACTTTCACGTCATGATAAGAAGATGAGACTTGCCAGAAAAATAGTTTCGAATTGTGGATCAGGAAGAAAGAAAGGAACATGCATTTCACCGCCCAGGCCATTGAAAAGTTTGAGTGCCACATCGTATTCGCCCTTGCGCATGTGCGATTTTCCGACAATGCTATACATGTGTGTCTGTAAAACATCGCTAAAGTATTTCCAGGGAGCGATGATGATTCAGTACCTGAATGAAATCGCACAACAACACAGTTGGGCAGAGCGTAGTTATGTTGGTGAGACGCGCCATGCCTTCTTGGCGGTTTCCCGATGTAAATATGACGATCGCCTATCGGATGGTCACGGACAGGTAGACCACAGTATGTGTCAAAAACGAACCTTGACAAGAGACATGAAGCACATATCTATATCAAGCACGTCGCAATGATAAAAGAGTAGGTTGAATTCTTCTCTGGCACGTTCAACCTCCCCTTTACCGAATAATGCCATACTGTATGCAACGTAAGCCAGTGTAGTGTGCTTGTGTGCGATCGACTATAAACGTAGTTAGTGTAAATGAAAACATGTGAAGAGAATGATGACACCTTTTGAGCGTCTCTGATGGCTAGGTCCCATTGATGAAGACGTGCTCGGAGAAGCGCCCTGCTGGCGTAAATATGTTCTCTTTTGATGGATTGATGGATTGTTTGATTTCTTTCGACAACAGTTGGATCACCTCAAGTAACTTGTCCTGTTTCCAAGATTGCAGTACCACGGGGCTAGCATCGACAAGCTACAAGAATCAAGGGATGGAAATCGAACGAGTATCGACTCTATTAACAGACTTACATTTGACATGTGCGGAGTGATGCGTTTGTGAGGTGTCTGTAGCAGTCGTAAATATGGTTCATCATGATAGGGGTGGGTTTAGTACATACGGTGTCGAGATAATCAGAGGGAAGGATGTCATGTAGATTACGGATGGTGATTCCACCAAGCCCGCCCACGGCAAAGTCATGGTTTTCTGACATGCCTATACAAAGGATGTCGTCCTCGTTTCGGATGATAGTCCTAATCTGCTTTTGTGTAGCCATGTCCCAGAATGAGATGGTAGACCCTTCGGCTGCTGCAATAAACTTGTTGTTCTTTGCAAACGCTATGCGGCCACGTTCCCCTTTATGGACTTTCCAGGATATGATGGTTTCCCCGGAGACGACGTCGAAGCAGTAGATGTTTCCATCCTTTGATGAGACAAACAGTTTACTGCTGTTATTATCCCAGGCGATCGAATTGTTTTCCCAAGTGCAGACTTGGATCGGTTTGTTGACGAGTAAATTGCCACTGTGGCTGTCATAGACGCGGATGCCCCTGTTCAATGCTGCTGTGGCGATGCGAAGACCATCCGGAGAGAATGACTCCGACCACCCAGTTGTCATGTTCCCATTCGAATATTTTCTCGCCAGTAAGGAGCGACCAGACGTGGGCAGTGTTGTCATCTGATCCACTGGCAATTCTTGTCCCGTCTGGAGTGATGTCCACCGCATGCACCCAGCCGCTGTGTGCTTTGAACTCGTTTACCTTCGTGCGGCTGTTTGCGGGCCGCCACACCTCGACTGATCCACCCCAGGTCCCACCCACGAGCCACTGTCCGTCTTGCGAGACCGCGATGTCGTTAACCTGACTTCCCACGACTATTGACTCTCCCACTTCCTTTCCGTCTTCTGTACTCCAATATTGAATCTTGCCATCCTCACCACCGCTCGCAAAATATTTCCCTTCAACGAGGAAAGCAAGCGAATATATCTCTGCCGGAATGTCGATTTCGACGAGTTTCACTTCTTTTTGGTGAATCACACTGGTTTCGTTCGAATCTGCCAGGTTCTCGTCAGCTTTTCCTCATGCTTTTCGCTCAGGTACTCGCCGTTCCCCTGCTTATTCCTCAACCTCGGGTGAGACATTCTTGGATATGTAGTGGTATAATGGAAAGAAGGGTGTGTGGGCGTCTACTTGAGGTACGTCATAGCCTCACCGAATACACGTGTTCCTTATCAGTGTATCCATCGGTTCACATTCATCTCCGTTCATTCCCCTCGACCCAATTCCCTAACGTTTCGGTAGCATAAAGTATTCTGCAACTCACGTACTGTTACTGACTCGGAGTTCTTCGGGCTCCCGAGTGCCCAGGGAGCTTACGGACTCGCCAACCATTACTTTTGCTACCAACGATCCTAAAGTTTACAGAGATGGCCGAGAATTGAGGCCACTTCGCGCTGCTCGTCTCGCTCACCCTGTTAGTGTTCGTTTTGGCCTTCCCTGCACACCTCAGCCCCCTCTCCGTCGTCTCGCTCTCCCTCATCTATCCACTTCGCCACCACCCATCTGTAAGTAGACCAGCATACCTTTCGGTGTATTTCGAGCCCTTCGGAACGAGTCCCACATTCTAGTTGAGTCGGCACCTCATCAAGGCTCATTGTACGGTGGAGCGCGTTTTGGTTCGCGGGTCAGGCCCACCGTACCTCGGGAGGCGTTATGCTGTTATCGACCGTCGAACCGCGGACAGGACAACAAGCGAGAGAAGGATTCATGACCCAGACAGCCCTCCGAGATTCATGATAATCGCTTCTGATTGAAAACCTATATACATGCACTTCACTGCAAACGCGTCGTATCGTGTATGGCGAGAAAGAAAAAAAAAGAGATAAAAACGTGCTGTCGGGGGGCTGCTGGCACCAGCGACATGTTTCCGGATGAAAAGTGGGAACGCCGCCACTCCCAGACGACGGCCAAGAGTGACATGCGACTGGATGTGCTCGAGTAGTAACGCGGGAATGTCGGTGCCGCTGGATCGCTGCCGGCACCAGGAAAGAGGTGCATGAGAAAGAAGAACAAAAACGATGCGGCCGAACGTGTGGCAAGAAGAAAAAGAGTTGAATCAAACTGGTCAAAAAAGACGGACAAGAAAGAAAAAAGACCAGATGTCATTCCGAGTGCCGAGTTTTGCCGCCGTGTCGAGATGATCGATGGAACAGGTCGAGCTGAACAGCTGAGATGCCGAGATTTACACCAGAGCATTGGAGTTCGCCCCGGCGCCGCCTTGGAACACCACCTACAACATCAGCCCAAGATCGTCCGAGTCTCTTGCGTGAAGAAAGACAACCGTTGTTTTGCAGACCTTGAGCGTTCGTATCTCGTTGCCTTTCTTGTTCGACAAAGTCACTGAGGAAAGACTGTGTTCCTTCGACCTCAAAAACAAACCTCCTGCTGTTCCCTAGCCATCGGATTCGCTGTTTTTCAAGTCCGAGTCGCCAACGATGTTCGTCCTGTCTTGACCATCATGGCTCGGGGCTCACGCACACATATCCTGTTTCAAAAACACGCTCGCATATTATCCACAGCAGAAAGTCGTTGCAGGGACCAAAGTGTGTCCATAACTGCAGACGGGAAGGCACTAAACAATCTGTCAAACCAGGCCCAGCTGAAAAATGTCCGCCAAGAACCACCGCCACCATGGTCTTTCTCCGCGCCCAAATCTGGGCGAACTGGGGGAAAGACACGAGCGAGTCGGAGAGAGGGGCAAGAGAGAAGATGTCGGGGTGAACGGGAACGGGAAAAGTGGTGGTATGACAGAAGTTAAAGCTGCTGGGAGTCTCCATCAGATCTTGAGGTGCTGCGGCGCAATAATATAATCGATGTGGAGAGAGCATGGCCAGTCAAGAGTATGAGAAGCATGCGCGAATTTCGAGGAGAAATGGCGGCGACGTGTGGAGAGCCTAGGAAACAATAGGCAATTGGGACGTTGAAGAAGGTGAAGCATCCGGATACACGATGGGAATGAAGCGTGGGGACGGGGTACAATGCAGGAATTGCATCATGAGAGTCGAATAATGTGAATGTCCAGCACAGTCAAAAGCTAGCTGGATCGAGCATAAAGTGTGTGCGCATCGACGGGAATGTAGGCAGATTCTTTGGCAGAATGGGTCACGACTTCGAGGTAGGCATAAAGGGAGGTAAATCATACTTGAGACGTCCATGGCCCGCTTGAATAGGCAAGAGATTATTGACATTGACGACAGGAGTGCCTGCCTAGTAGCGGCAGCTTGAGAAAATGATGATGTGAACGTGGACAGTCTTTGACACTAAAGTGACAATGAGTCATGACATCAAAGTAGGTGCGGATCGTACCACGAGACATCCAAGGTCAGGGTCAGCAGGGCAGTCGACGAAAAGGATCTCGGTGTGCCGGTAGCTTCGGAAACATGGACACAAATGTCTTCCGATGGGGAGCGATGGGATGAGACAAGGACTTCTCGGGGCATCGCCATACCTGGTTGCGCTAGTTGACTAGATGATTGCTGTGACCGTTAACCGAGATGCATGACGCTCACCTCATATACATCGTTTCCGAGTCGACGGCGAGAGGGAACTCAGCAGTAAAAGAAGAAAGAAAAAGGTTCGGGGCAGAAAAAAAAAAGAAAAGGAAAATAAGGTGCACCATTCCCGTACTGAGCATCGTTGCAGATCAAAAGTGACTGGGATCATCGTTTGAGACGGATGTTCCGGGCTTTCGTCTTTCGACATGCCACTAAGTAAACCAGGGGGAGGCGATCTCTTTGTCACCTGCCACTCCTCTGCACAGTTTCAGCGTTTTATGCTCCCCTGTGAATGACCGTATAACACACCTTAAACTTATCCATTGAGCGAGTGAACAGGCTTCGGAACCGAGACGCTTTCGTACTCGTCGTCTCGATCTTGGCCATGTTGACATCAGGGTTCACCATGCCTTGAGAAGATGAGTGGGATGTCGCTGCGATAGCGTCTGAGTACCCGAGCGCTATCTGCCAGTAATTGTCGATCCCAGTGTCGAGCGTGGAGGTAGCGGGCACCTTGTCGTCTTCCGCTAATTGATCAAGGGCGATTGTCCAAAACTGGCCACTCTCCGAGGAGATCATAGAGGTCGCGACATCGACCTCATCCGAATCAACCACAACCGACGGCTCTATCGGGATGCTATCCATCTTGAAGACAGCGTTGGATTCTGACACGGATGCTATCTCAGCTGCGTCAGTGACAACTATGTCAGGGACACTGATAACAGGCGCTATATTGTTCTCCACGACTTGCTCAAGAGCTGTCGTTAAATGTGGAGGTCTCTTCACGGGGGACATGTACGTCGTAGCATTGGCCCTATAGGAAACCAAGGGGACTCCGATCTCGAGAGAAATGTCCACTCTGTCATAGTGAACTGATTCGGGACCATCCGAAGCGGGTATCTCATATATCGTTGCTCGCTCAAGGATTGTCCAAACTGGACCACTCTCCCAGGGAAACAAGGACTTTGCAGCATGGACCGTATGGAAAAGAACCGCCGCACGTGGTCTTGTCACTGGCCTGCAAATCTCGACTTCAGTTCCTGATTGAGATATCGACGCGATGCTTGCTAGGCCATTGTTGATCGTGTTGGGAGCGTCGGTAGCGGGCGCCCGATTGTCCTCCGCGGCTTGCTCAAGGGTCGCTGTTGTCGAAAGCGGTCCGCTCTCTAAGGAAGTTATGAATGTCGAAGCAATGACTGTAGGGGAATGAACCGCTGCAGATGGTTCTGTCGGCAGGCTGGCCATCTCATGGATAGCGTTGGGCTCAGAAATGGATGGTACCGTTGCTGCACCATCAAAGACTGTTGAAACAAGATAAAACTTAGAATTATAGAGGGTGGAGCGGACTCACTTTCGAGCTCACACTTGAACTCTTCAGAAAATTCTTTGCACCTTTCTGAGGTGCCGGGCCTTTGTCCCTCAACCGTAATAGAAGTGGGCTCATCAACTATGGCAGTCGATCTTTGTAACACAATGGATGAACCAGGAGACACCGGCGACGAAGACGCAGTTCCGGATCCGAGCTGGAAAACATCCGGGATTTGCCCAGACAAGTGCCCTTCGACTGTGTCAATCGAACCTTGTGACATAGCAGATGAATCAGAAGATGCCGGTGACGAACACGTATTTCCGGATCCGAGCTGACAAACATCCGGGACGACCCTCGTATCCAGTGGTGCGAGCTTCAGACTCCCCGGTGTCGTAACAGTGCAATTGCTGGCAACCACCGCAGGTATCCTGGTGGTCTCCGCGATCATGGTCGGATCAACGTTCGGCGGCGACGTCTGAAGACAAACGGGCCCCATGGATTGTGACCTTTGACTGGCAGTCGAAACCTTTGATGTCGCACTTCGGATCACCTTTGAATCCACCACTGTGTCGACGTAAGACGAATAACTTTGGGAACGCGGGGGTCGGGTAGGGAGTTCCTTGGCGACGACCGGGGTCACTCTCGCTGATCCTGAGCAAGGGTCATTGAGTTTGCTTCCATTGATCCTCCGCACGACCTTCGATGGCGTCATCCCTCGCTTCTCCTTTGAAGTCACCGCTGAGCCGCGAGATATCCGGGAGCATGGAACGCAGCTTGGCCCGGGCGGTAGTTCCTTAACAATCGTGTCTGGGGTTACAGAGCCTGAGTGAGGGTCATTGGGCTTGGTTCCGTTGATCCTTTGCACTACATTTAGCGGCTGATGGATCGAGGACTTTGCAGGCAAAAGGGATGATGCTGGGCGCCTAGCCTGACGCGGGATCAACGTCTTCCCTTCCACATTGGTTGCGTTCTCTGGTATCATCCTGCCGACAGCGACGGCAGACTGCTTCGCCACCGAGCTGCTGGGATTGACCATATCGTCTGATGGAGCGATGGATTTTGATCGGCTTGATGGGTCATCGATGACTGCTGGTGAACACGACGGCATCGGAGAGGATGAAGCAGTCGTGCACTCGTGCCCGAATTGCGGCGGTTCTTCGCACGTTCCCGGGGTACCCGTTCCGTGTTCATTCTCCGTGATAGAAGCAGATCGGTCGACAACGACAGTTGGACTCTGTGACGAATAGGAAGTCGAATCTGGCGACGAATACGCTTTTTGGGAGCCTGGCTGGGCAATACTCGTGCAGACCATCGGCTCCGGTTGTGCAACTTTAAGATTCGTCGTCGTCGACAAACGATGGTTGCCAACCACCACGGGTTTTCTGGTGCCTCTCGTCATGATGGCCGTGCCAGTGTTGATGGACGGCTTGTGATGGCCAGCTCCAGTAGCGGAAACCTTTGATGTCGTTCGTTTCTCCTTCAAAATCGCCGCTGTATGGACCAAATATTGCGAAGTCCTGGTGCGCGGAACATAGCTCGATTGGAGCGGCTGCTCTGATCCTGGATGAGGGTCTCTGGGCTCGCTCTCTTTGTCCCTCTACACGGCATTCAGCGATTTTGCAACTCTCAAGGGAAATTAGACTCACAGATGATCCTCGATCCGTAGCTTTCAACGGGAGCGACTTCTGCTCCTCGATCACCTTGGCGGTCTCGGTTGTCGCCGTCGTGGTCGGCTTAGTAGCACTCGGCAAAGACGTAAGTTGAGACGTCTTCTTTGTCGCAGCCACCTTGTTTGGCTTGGACGCCATAGTTGACTTGTTCGACGGAGGTCCTTGCGTCAGCGTTATCGAGCGGTGACACGAGGGAGGCTCCAAAGGGACGTCCAGAATAGATCGAGGACGAGATGTCTGCCAGCGAGGTAGTATCAGCCACCGTTCCCTTGAAGTCAGCCCCTGTGTTTGCCACGGATCCTTGGTTGTCGCAATAGGCTGACTCTTCGTGTTCATGCTCCTGACGACAAACGATGGTCTGATTCTCGTAGTCACCTAGTGCCTCATGTAAACATTGTGAACAATGCAACATAAAAGGGACGTACCGGACGTTTGGTACCATCCTGAGATATCATGACAGCGTTGGCAACGTCGGTCGCAGTGGTTCTCTGCATGATAACGATGACTAGAGAGAGCGACAAGAGTGCCAGCCTTGCATGTCTACATGAGAAGGTATTTATATGGATATGGGGCTGACAGGACCAACTAGAATAGTGTTGTCCCGAATGTATTTCTGACCGGCGAGCGTGTTCAGCATCGGCTTCGTTGAGCACTTGAGAACACATCGGTGTCCATGTCGCCCTGTATTGGCGCGCCAGCCTTTTGAAACATTGTATAACCGAGTCCTTTCAGGTCTGGCAAAGTCGACGAAGTCTGCAAGTGGCAAGTGCGGCAGTCGACTGGCAAAAGTCGAAAGTTTCATGATTGCCCAATTTGGGCAAAGAGGTACTTTGTCGTAAGGTGTCACGGTAGCAGGGGAGGCCTTCGACTCGCTTCTCTTCCATCTCTCCAACGACCACTTGAGGCATGAATTTCTCGTATCAAGGCAGCAAATAACAACTCGAAGTTCCGGTCGACTCAGTGAAACCAAGCTATCAGGTCATCGCACGTAGAAATTTCAACACGCCCGATAAAATCCAAATCCCATCCCTGAATCATTCCCAATATCGCGGACGATGAGATAAATTGAACCAGAGGCACCTCCGAATACCGTGTTGAGTGATCCCGACCAAATTTACGCTTGAATGGGAGGTCCCGCCGATACTTAATACGAGTGCGTTTTGAGATTTAGTGTATTGCAATGGCGTGATTTTCATTGGTACTCCCTTCTAGGAAAATTCACAAGTCGGATCGCACTCGCTCGCTCGGTCTTCGCAAAGAACTCACTCGTGAAAGTGAGAATGAGGCTGGTGCCGGTGATGACGATACCAGGAGTTTGCGACAGGCGTGATCATGCCGTCGTAGAAGATTGACTGTTGGTGCCCCAATATTCGGACGGAGGATATATCTCCTTGGGCGCTCGTGACGATACTATCCGCACTCCATTTTCTCGAATGACCATTCTTCAGAGCCTGTGCACAGCACGTTCTCTCGGCAACGTTGAGTTGAGCCCTTGGTGTTGATCTAACTCCTCTGTTTAATTTAAAATGTTCCCGAAAAGTAATTACGATGCGTTGTATGCGTACACCGCTGAAAGCGCTGGACAAAAGGGCGTGCACGGTGGTGATCACGGAAATCATGACCACACGACGTTGGAAACGTGCAAAGGGGAATACTTCATTGGAACGGGAAACAAGCCATTCCTTTGACACGACAACTGCGGAGTCATAAACTACAAGATGCGAGTAAGGAGAGCCAACTCACAGTGACAAGAGGGTCACGCAAAAATCCTCCGCAGTCGGACAGGACATAAATATCTTTTGTAACTCAAGCCTTTGAGCTTCTGATGTTGATGTGAGCAAAGGGACGTGGGAGAGGTACCAATACCGACTAATACCCAGCCGCGCTAAATGTCGTAACGCCAGGACTGGGTTTGTCGAGGTAATGGAGCTCTGTTATAGCCCGAGCATGAACTCTGTCCTTTCAGCGAGCCAGAGGGTCCAGGTAGCCCTGCCAGTATTTTGTATCAGAGGCCTCGCGCACTCTATATCCAAGATTAGTAGCAAGAACGACAGAAGAGTGTGAATATGCAGATCATCGTTGCCTGACGGGCCGGTGCTGAATAACTACGACAACATGCCATTTATATTTCCGCGTGCCGGCGTGCTCGACACTGCTGCGAATTCAGCTAGAGGGACTTCTCTTGGGGAAGGTCCGTCCGTTACAATGAGAGCAAAAATAGCGTATTGGTGAGCCCATCCCTTTTTCAAATGTATGTTTGTGTTACTGTACGCATCAGACGGCGGAACCGGGGCGTCTTTGTCAAGGGAAAGTACATGGTTGAGTTCCTTCGGAACGGAAGCGGCGTAAGGCTACTTTGAAATGCCGTCCGGCGCCGCCAGAAACCTTGCTTGTGCTGGATTGCTTTTGTTGTACGAGGGAGGGATACTGTGATGATGGAGCGGCAGAAATGTTAGCCCGCCATAAGTGAATGCTAGTGTTGGCCATTGGGAGTCTAGAGTCGAATGAAGCATGGCGCGGGAATTCGAACAACTGATGAGTCTGCAACTCTAATGGATTTATTCGAAGCACTTGGGCACTGAACATTTGGACCTCGATCTAGGAAAGGCTTATGGACCCAGGTTTTTATCTCGAAAATCGCAATTGATTCGATTGCTAGTGACTCTCGGTGCCGCATCGCCTGCCCCACTCGGAAGTGTAGTTTTTGCATGGTCGCTCTCAGTGGCAAACAAAAAAAATCATACTTACTTCAAGGAGCATATTCATTCGAACGTACTTTCAGCCTTCTCAGGTTATTCTGACGCAGAGCAACGTCAAGATTTCACATTCAAGGCATATGTTGTGAACGGGCCCTAGGATGCACTAGGTGATTTCCACTCTCCCCAGACGTATAAAAATCTGCCTGGGTCAACATCGAATGACAGGTTCTTCAAGTACGATCACCTCTTCTTCTCTATCCACTCTCACAAAATGCGCTTTTTCTCACTTATTCCTGCCGTTCTTCTCGCCGTTACCGGCTTTGCTGCCGCCGCTGCCCCACCTACAATGTCCTCCAACATCACAGTTATTGCTGGAGATGATCCTATCCAGGCCACCATCAACATCGTCAACAATGCAACCAATGAGCTCCAGACTTTGAGCACTCAGCTTTGTGCATCATTTGTTTCTCTTGTTGAAACGACTTTTCTGATCAACATCGCTGTCTAGCTAAAGTCTTGGCGGAATCCTCCGTTGACCTTGGTAAACTCAGCTCGGTTCTCACCGATATCACCGACGTTGTCACCGAGGCTACTGGACAGCTGGAGAATGTTGTTCCAAAGATCGACCTTACTTCTCCTCGCTTGGCCGACATAGCATCCTCCGTGTTTCTTATGTTCAACGTGAGTATATATCGATTCTCGATGTTGAGGCTGTCGTTTGCTGAATGGTTTTTCATTAGTCCGTGGATTCGATTTTGGCCCAGTTGATCCCCGCTTCGAAGGAGATTCTAGGTAATGGTACAACCAACCTTACCAACCTTGTCGGCAACTTTTTGTACGTATATCCTTTCTCTTGGTCTTTGATCGGGCTCAATCGTGTTCATTGTAGAAACTCTGTTCACACTCTGGCAAATTGCCTACAACTATTTCCCTCTAGCGTCATCAATGGCATTCCTGGTCCCCTCCTCGCTTTTGTTGACAATCTCCTTAACGTGCTCGAGGGTTTCCTTAACCTTGCTACCAGCTGATTCGTCTGTGAGATATCGGTGTATGAGTACAATTGCTGTGTGTGAACGACATTTTCTATAGGATTGATGAATAGATATCATGTTGTGAAATTGAAGGAGAAATCTATAACGGAGATTGACTGAATGGTTGCCGTGACCCACCCGATAAATGAACACCGAATAAAATTCGAGAACCGTTCAGTGCGGCGAACGATATGATACGATCAAACAGATTCGGGGTCGGCGTTCAAGAGCGCAATTGTACAGCCCTATGTCACCCGTGCTCCTCGAGACTCATGTCATCAGCTCCCTCAGTTGTTATTCATCTACTCTCGGAACAAAGTCCACCTCGAATGGATCGGGGCAAAAGATGAGGAGATTCTTAAACCCGCTAGCATGGTCGATCGGTGGATCAGGTCGTTCCAGAATGCGGAACAACCAAAGCAGTAGTGCGCTGTTGATGAATTCGCAACATGCTGGCCCGGGAAAACACTATTCGCGTCGGATGGTGAGCATTGGAGTCGGTTCAAGGATATGTTGTATACCTTCGGCCGAACCCATACATGTAAAAATGCATGTCTGTCTTGATGAGTCCACCCTATGTCAGCCAACGTTGCGACTTGAACACGTCTGAATCAGGGAACGCCACTGGATCCCGCGAGATGCCCTATAAGAAAGTGTTATGAAAGTAAGGTGGATGAAGACGTAGGCATCCTAAAACAGTCGCTCCGAAAGGGATAGCTGATCCTTAGGACCATCAGGATCGTCAGGACGATTGAAATAAGTAAATAGAGAACATGCCCAGATGATGTCCTTGATTGCGCGGTTTAAAAAACCTAGCTGGTGTCTCGAATCGGGAACAGTAAAATACACCAAGCGCTAAAATCGGTCTCAATTGCAGTGCCTCAAACATAAATGCTCGAAGTTGCAGTAGCATATCTCTATCTGAATGTGCGTGCAGTACTGTAAGAACGGTGGTTATTGAACAACCCCATAAGTAGACGAGAAAACAGAAACGTACTCTTCATTCGGTAGTGACCCTTCCCAGAACCATTTAGATTCTGGGCAAATTTCTTGGACAGAAAGACAAATACGGTTAGAGCGGAAACGATTCCAGCAAGGCATGGCGTCCAAGATTGGAAGAATCCACCGCAGTGCTTGAAATATCTCTGGAACTGATTGTCATTGGAACTGAGCAGGGAGGACCAGGTAACAGTTAAGGATGATCTTAGGTGAAAATCTCATATTCTCGAGACGCAGCTATACACCTGTCCACACGTTCGTCTTTTCCACTGAAAGAATGGAACGTGATATCGAGTAGCTCCTTCGAAGAAACAGATAATCAGCTTTTTCTGTGAGAGGACAGTCCTGGGGGCCAGCATCCGCTGTTATGGACAACATTTGATTAGATAACGGCGCAGTGCATCGGTAACTTCAAAGAAAATGTTCATACTTTCTCGCTTTGAAACTGAATGACCGAATGATCCGGGATGGTCAATAATTTGTACATTCCCGGGGCCTCGGTACTCCAGGTACACTGTAACATCATGCTCTGCATAGATGTCAGGAATCAGCAATCGATGAATTCTGTTCGCACAAACGAACCTTCCAAGAAATCGTTGCGATATCTCTTAGCACTGCTACTCCTGTCCTTCGTCTCCTTCAAGTGGGTTGACCAAGTAACTGAACCTTAGAGGCCGGCTTGGTCAGTTTTGCGTCACTTCCGACGCGATAGTATAAGTGAACTTTGGTGACCGTGAGGGGTCCAGCGAGTATGCAAGGCTTCTGGCGTGAGGTCGCCCGTGGTGATGATGGGGGTCTTATGGGCGGCGATTTGTTCGAAGCGTCCTTTTCCAGTCATTTTGACGTGTCGGCAATGAACGACTGAGGAGACTGATGATTTTAATGACAAACTGTTGCTACTATCTGGTGAGAGTCTCGGGGCGGCGGTTGAACGTTCTGAACATTGAACGGCGGGCACGCGATCTGCCCGTTGCGACTCGTAAGGGTGCTGATCAATCACGTGATCTCGTGCGGAGCGATAGCGTAGGACAGACAACGAAAATGTCAGCGGAACGGCGACGCGGCAGGTTCAACAACAAGAACAGCGGTGCAGGTAGCAGCAATACATTCATTATTAACGCTCAAAAAAAAAGTGGAGCACCACGGTGGTGTTCCACTTTTTTTGAGCGTAGTGTTTGAGCGTGATGAACGTATGGATTCGAAGCGGAAGAGAATTGCTGATACATGGCAAGGCAATCCTCTATTTATACGTTTCCCTAGCAGGGGAAATAGTGATAACGCGTCCTGCGTCACGTGCAGTGAGCATTCTAATGCTTACATTGCGTTGACGACTCGGACTCTCCGAGGAGTGGGTTCAGAAGACCTTGTTGAGCAATGTATGGGCGCGCCTGGAAATAGATGAAGTTTCCGCCCCTTTACGGAAGTCACCATAGACTGATGCCATCGTATAATGGCTCTATAACCAACGTGTCGTTTGGTGTCAGATTTTACCAGCTACAAACAGCGAGAGTCGTTAAATTACCTAATTTAGGCAAGCAGTCACTCACAACCTCCAAAATCCCGCCGGCGATAATGTTACACTTTACACTGAGAACCCGAACCCCAGGACTACAATGAAATGTCTACTGTCCTGGTCCATTTTAACGTCGGACCAAGTCGAAATATCGG
The DNA here is from genome assembly GCA_038090255.1 of Austroboletus niveus. Taxonomy (NCBI): domain Eukaryota; kingdom Fungi; phylum Basidiomycota; class Agaricomycetes; order Boletales; family Boletaceae; genus Austroboletus; species Austroboletus niveus. Next base: position 44,828 of record JBBPMJ010000033.1, on the reverse strand, counting down.
TGGAAAACTAGCCACAACGCGGCGGCTAACATGGTCGGTCCGAGTCACTAGGAACGACTCTATAGTCCTATAAAATCCACTGACCGACTTTGAACGCCAGGTTCGTCAGGATAAGGTACTTGTTCCCTGATACCCGTACCTACGATGCGCGCTCTTTTCATCCTTTTTTTCGCCGCCACAAGCTTCGCCGCCGCTGTCCCCGCAGGTGATCCTGCCTTGCCCAACATCGAAGTCGTTACACCAGACATCGATAGTCATCACCCCGCAGGAGATGCCTCCGATGCTAATGTCGCAGTCCGTTCTCCCGCTGACGACTCCATCAAGAAGATCAAGGACATCGTTTCCGACGCGACGGGTAAACTCGGGCCACTGAGGGATAAGCTTTGTACGTCCGTATTCTCCTCTTTTATCACACTCTGAATGCTATGATATTCTAGCCGTCGTCTTGCTGGGCTCCGATCCCTCAAAAGTCGATCCGGTCTTCTCAGAGATCACCACAGTCGTCTCCGACTCTCTCAAGCGGTTACAGACCTGTACCAAGGACGTCGACTTGACTCAGTCCAACATTTCTTCCCTTGGCCCAGTTTTGTTTAAGCTCACCACCGTGAGTTCAGATCGGCGTTCAGCTAGTTTAGTGCTTATCAACCAGTTTAATCAGTTGTTGAACTCGATCTTGTTCAAATTGATTCCAGCGGTGAAGGGCGTTCTTATGGATCCCACTACTAGCACCCTTGCATGTCTCAGCGACTTGCTGTACGTTTCCTCCTTTTCTAGCTGGCGGCGCATTTACGGCACCTTTTGTCCAGGACCTCCGTCAGTAAGCTTACTGGCTTCCTTAAACAGTGTGTCATCGGTCCGACTCCCTATATTCTGCGCCCCATCTTCAAGTTGGTGGACTGTATTCTCAACACGGTCGCATCACTATTTCGTGTCTACTATTAGTTATGTCACAGCCTGTGGTGATGTATACCCTTGCAGATCCACCGGAGCGAGGAACGAATAGAATATCGTTTATGTTTGATAAATAAGGTTTGGCAAAAGTTTTGTTTGCTTATCGTGACATCGAAGGCCCTCGACATACGACACTGGGTTTGTGTCGGTTTGCTGGCCTTCACCTGGCACTTTGAAGACCCACTGTGTGCTATAACATAGATTTTATTGGTTTAAGTATTAGTATTGGTACATGCAGCAATTAAGTAAAAAGTTGTCCGTGAAATTGTCCAAGATAAACGATCGCTCTTACAGGTCCCAACCGTGCCAGCACAGATGGGAATGACTCTTCTAGTTTGGTTTAGACCAAAAACTCTACGGGTGCTAGTCTAGGAGGAACCTGGCCCGAGGGGTTACACGGTTCAACGACAAATATCTTTTCTCTTTGGCTTCCAAGCGACGCTTGCGGTCCGCAGAATTCAAGGACGTTTGTTTACTAAATGTAATCACAATCAGCCTCATTTAGCGCTTGCACTCGGGAAAGAAGACTTACGCATCGACAAGGTCCAAGGCTGACGTGTTGGACGGAGATTCCGCGCGGGCGAAAATACACGGTCTGTAGAACGTGTCAATCGCTAAGATGCCTTCCCGTATCTCTCGAATCGATGGTCGGGCTACAGGCCAGGGGTGCCAAATCCGAAAGAGGAGGTTGTTAAGATGGTCTGATATGGGGTAACTACGCAGCAAGTAGTCGGCATTACGAAGGTATGCTAGGTACTCCATGTCGGCCGGGCGGGCTTCTTCCCATGGGAAATGGCAGGTCACCATGTTGAAGAGAATCACACCTAACGACCATATATCCATCATGTTGGGACAGGAATAATCGGCCTCCGCGTCCCAACATTCTTAAAATAGGTCAGATAGGTCAGCATGTTGCCAGTGGTGATGGGAATGACTTACCAGGACTCATATAGGGGGCAGTACCACACCCCCCTTCTCTCGAAATGCTACAGTCGACGGACAGTCCGAAATCTGCAATCCTAATTTTTAACCCGTTTGAATCGCACATGATGTTTTCCGGCTTGAGGTCCCGGTGGTAAACGCCCCTTCTATGACACGCATGTAGTCCATCTAGTATTTGTAAAAACGCCTTCTTGATGAGTAAATCGTTCCGCCAATAAACATTTTCCTTCCAGATCGCCCCAAACAAATCCATCTCGCATAGGGGTAAGACCAGGAAGAAGTAGCCATTCTCTTCGATGACGTCGTGCAACATTAACACGTTTTGGCATCGAGACACCGTTCTGTGATTGAGGATCTCTGCTATCTGCTGAAACAGTTGATCGGGACAAGCTCTTTTTGGCACACATTTTATGGCGTACAACGGCGAGGTGTCCCGGGTGATGTCGACCCCCTGATATACAGTGCTATATGAACCGGTGCCGAGTAGAGAAGATAGGAGATAGCGGCCGACTCGCCTGTAAGAGAAGTCTACGTTCATCATGGTTGGAAAGTGAGACCGTGATGAGACGGAGGCAGGATTAATGATGATGGCGAGTTGGAGAAGAGCGCAGAGATATGAAAATGCAGCCAGCTGCACTTGGGACGAGGATGATGGGACGAGTGGATCAAGTGGTTTGATGATCCAAGAGCCCCCCTATCGAGCCATTTGAACCGACTCTGGGTGGCTGTGCAGTGTGTGATGTCACGCGAGATTGGTGATATCAATAGGAGAAAGTGATCTATAGTAATTAGCCAACCTGGGCACATGATGGGACTGCGGGCATGGCTACAAATACTTTGCCTACGACCACATGTTAACAATAAACATGAATGTGTACTTGTCTTTCGTGAAAATATTCGTGACAGTATGCCAGTACATAAATACTAAATTGTCGTGAGTCACGGCAAGTAAGAATAGGTGGGTGCAGACCCTGAGTCCCACACCCCCCAAACGCATTTTCCCTCGGACCGGCCAGTTTTCGAACGACCGCCATAGCGTATTATGTAGAACTATGTAGCTTGTCAGTTGCTACAAGGTGAGGTGCATGCAACACGTGACTTTAAAATTTCCGAAGACCGAACCCGAGACTCTGGGTTTGAGTGACAGAAAGGAGCAACATGTTGCGCAGGGCTTTCGGTCGCGGATCTTTATCAGCTTATCAAAGGCGCACATCTCTTCCACATCGATCGTCCCTTCTCTCTCTCTCCACTCACAGGACCATGGCCTCACTTGCAGCTGAACGCTATTTGGCCGACAAGGCGCCTCCGATTTGTAGAGTCGAAGTCGCCAAGTCCTTCTCCCAGCTCACGTTTGTCTATCTCCTTCGTGTACACTTGCGTTCTGACAAAAATCAGCGAAAAGGAGAAGCTATATGCGCATTACATTGGCAAGGCGTCGTGGGTCGGAGCGCGCATCATTCAAGACCAGTGGACCCCACAAGCAACCAGCCTCTACGACCTCTTGATCCTCACCTTCAGCACTAATGGAAAGCTAGCCAATCTAGAGGCTCTGAAAAACAAATCTGGTGTTAGCCAGCACGCATTTGAGGACCTGCTGCAGTATGCTACGCAGGTCTGTCCTAAACATGTTTTCGTCAGTCTACGTTTTCATCCAATAATTTAATTTTTAGGTGTTGCATAACTTGGTAAACTACAAGAGCTTTGGCTTTACCAAGATCATTCCTCGTATTTCCGCGGGTGACTTTGCAAAAGTCGTGGTAGCCTCTTCGAACGCGCCGAATGCGGCTCCGCTCTTCGAATCAGTCAGTCATTTAAACATTTTTCTGTTCTAGACCGTCCTTATACTTGACACAGCTCAAAGAACATATATACTCGACGACGCCTGAGAAATCACTGTCCATCGGAAAGCGATCAGAGGGTCATGTATCCAACTACTACCTGGGTGAAGTGATTACGGATGACGAGGTTGCTGCTGTGCAAGCTGCCGCTGAAAAAATTGGAGTCGACATATTGAATACCCGGTAAGAACTATATTGTGTTTGGTGACACTGTGACTCATTTATGATAGTGTTCGCAAAAATGGATCTGGAGACTTTACGCTCCTTGTTGCTTCGGCTCAGAAACTGCCTTTGACATACCATGCATTGGCTACGCAAGTTGGCGATGCAAAACTGACAGTTGAATATGGCGACTTTTCGGAGCCACTCACAAAGGCCATTGCAGCCTTGCAAGAGGTTGCGTACTTCATTTCAATTTAGTATCTGACACTTAGGTCAGATATGAATAGGCCAAGAAGTACGCTGCAAATGAAAACCAATCTGCCATGCTGGATGGCTACATCAAATCGTAAGTTTCTTTACAGAATAATGCTCATCAGCCATCGAGCCCCATCGTAGCTTTGAGACAGGTTCCATAGAAGAGCATAAAAAAGGTTCTACTGCATGGGTCAAGGACATTGGACCGGTCGTGGAGAGTTACATCGGATTTATCGAGACTTACGTAGATCCGTATGGTGGTCGTGCGGAGTGGGAAGGTTAGTGACAGGTTGCTAATTTGGCACACTAACCAAATCCCCACTAGGATTTACTGCCATTGTTAACAAGGCTCTCAGTGCCAAATATGATAACCTTGTCAATGATGCGCCTGAGCTTATTAAAGCTCTTCCGTGGGGATCTGTATTTGAAGTAGACGAATTCAAGAAACCTGACTTCACTGCTCTCGAGATTCTTCACTTCGCCACCGGAGGTAAGGTGATCAGACAAATCGAAGGCGACCTGCTTACATCTGTGGGTTTTCAGGTATACCTGCTGGAATTAACGTGAGTGACTTTGTGTTGGATAATCTGTCATTTAAATCACAATCCAGATACCAAACTACTACGAGATCCGGGAAGCTAGTGGGTTTAAGAATGTCTCACTTTCTGTAAGATTTCTCGTGCCCCTTTTTGCAGTTCAATTTTACTTTTGTACAGAACATCCTCGCGGCCAAAGCTCCTGGTGAGTGTGAATGTTGCGTTCTTTGTCTGATGGTCTGAACCACTGTGAACTAGGCGAAGAAGTGACATTCATTCACGAGAGTGACCTCGACTTGTACAATAAATGGGATTCTCGCGCATTCGAACTCCAAGTTGCAAACCACGAATTACTCGGTCACGGCTCTGGCAAGTTATTTACCGAAAATGCGGATGGGACACTAAACTTTGACCCGGAGGTACCGTGAACTTGTCTCTGTTTTACTAGTTGGCTGATTTCAGTTCATTGGAGTAGACTATCAATCCGCTTACTGGGAAGAAAGTGTATGGTTCTGCTTTTTATACTGTTTTGTCCGTGTCTTACCCTTATCCACGACTCAGTACCACGTGGTACAAGCCCGGTCAGACTTCTGGTTCCGTCCTAGGGGAAATTTCTTCTTCAATGGAAGAATGTCGCGCTGAAGCTGTAGCTATGTATCGTGAGTGATTTCAGCTGTAAGCGTACTTGTACTTATCCGGTATATAGTTGCAAACAACGATAGAATCCTGAGCATCATGGGCGTACGTGATCCTTTCTCTAGTGATATTCAAAATTGATTTTCCATCACGCCCTAATATGACAGTACGACAACCAACAAGATCGCGAAGAGATCGTCTATGTGTCATTCCTTCTGATGGCTCGCGCTGGTCTTCGTGCGTTGGAGTACTATGACCCATCTACAGGAAAGCACGGACAGGCTCATATGCAAGCTAGGTGTGTGAATTGGAATTTATTGCTTCTCGTGTATGTTTTGATCCGTGTTTGCGTGTAAGGTTGGGCATTACCAAGTTCATGGAACAAGGGGGTCTGGTAAAACTGGAAACCGTCCGTGACATAAACGGCATCCTTGTGGATGCCTATGTGAGAGTACGTCTTTTGTTGACTGCTTTCCCACCTTTCGTCAAACTAATTTGCCTCAGGTGGATCGTCAAAACGTCCTTCAGAATGGTACCAAGGTCATGGGCGAGCTTCTCCGTGATCTACAGATACGCAAGAGCGTGGCTGACGGTCCGGGGGCAAGGACATACTACACTGACCTCACGACACCACCCAAGGAATGGCTGACTGACCTGAGAGATCTCGTACTGAGGAAGAAGCTAGTGCGTCATCATTTCTCAGCTTTCTTTCTGTGTTCTCTGACCTGCCTTGTACATATAGCCCCGCAAGATAATGCTCCAGGCTAACACGATCATTTCGGATGGCAAGGTCGAGTTGAAGGAATATCCTTTGACGCCGGCAGGTGTCATCGAGAGCTTGATTGATAGAAAACTTTGAGCAAGTAAAGCAACCATTTAACGAAAGCATAGTTGTTTATGTCCATTGCAATGTGTAAGTAACATAGCACACCACTCTCTTTGACGGATTAGCTTGTCTGGGCATGACGACGATGCTTCGTGACTTGGACCTCATTGATAACGTGATATTCGGGACTATAGCAAAACGGTGGTATCGCGAGACAGCAACAAAAACCAAGGAACTAAACATGCACACTCGAACCGAGGACAATGTTGGCTAGGCAGCAAACATAATCTTTCGACTTTCACTTTGTTATTCACAACGACTACCGACATACGTACCTCACCGTACCAACTACTTATCAATGAAGATCCAAGAGCTCCCCGAGCGTGTCAAGAACGCAATCAGCGAGATCGAGGACTGGGCGCAAGATACCGCCAACAGCGAACGGCTTCAAGAAACCAGTAAAGGTATTCACAGACGACCTGGAGAAAGAAATTCACGACAACAATAATAAAATAAAAGGCAAGAACACGTACATAAAGTCGCTGATTGGCTGGAGACGATCGGAAGTGGCTTGAGAGAAAGCGCCTCCTAGACCCGTAATTAAGTTGAACGCGATCTCGTTCAACAGCTGACCCAAACAGCCGATTTAGTCTATCACAATTCCTTTCGAGGAAACGAATTACATTGGCAAGCATGAACATAGGTGGGCCCAAATCTGACAAGTTGGACCGGGTTGAATCGATCTGTTCGATCCGCATCTGGCTGTTCGCCTCGGAGATGACCTTGTTGATCTCGGTGACGATCGAGTCGATTTCGTTGACGTCCGATCCCATCAATCCGATGTCTAGACAACAATTCACTGTCAGAACGCCGACCGGGAAACATGTCACGCATACACAGTCGGGTATTCAAGCCCTGGAGTTGATCGTTGGTAGAGGAAACGACGTTCTTGACGTTCGTGACATCATCCGAAGATGATGTGGGGTCTGTGGCGGCCCCGAAGCCGGCGACGGTAAGGAGGAGGGTGGGGGCGAGGGAGAGAGGACGCATGGTGTGCGAGGGAGGTTACTCGTGGCGTACGGGAAGAGGGTTCCCCGGGATTTATAGGACTGGACAAGAACAGTTGCGGCTGACCGACTTAGTGAACCGCCCAGTCCGAGTCGAAGCTGACGCGTCTTGGTCGCGTCTTAGGCCTCAGTGAGGAGCCAGGTGCGGTGCAAATAACCAGTTTCAATTCGATCCACGCTCTAATACATTGACTGTACATGGTCCGATCCCGTGTACATGCAATCGAGTCCGTACAGGATCTCCATGCGCTATTCCTAGAACTAATGGCCCTGGAGTGGCATGGTAAACGCGCCACGGTCAAAAACTGTGCACATACAACAACTTGCCGAGCAGGGGGTCGACTATGGTAAGATCCTAGGCATGCGATTTGACAGCTAGAGTACGGTCGCAGTCGGAATGGCATCACGAAAGAGAAATAAATAGGCATACAATGCTGATCGCTTGGCAAAGGACCGAGGCCAGTGGTACCGGACACGATGCTGTGCATCGCCTTCTTGGAAGCGTCGCCACCGAGACCAGAGAGGGCGACGCCGTTCTTTGAGGTACCTTCGGCGTACTTTACCGGTTCGCTCAAAGGACCGTGTTTCACGTCGGTGGCGGGGGAAACGACGCCAGGGATTAATTTGGAGGGAACTCCCAGGGTGGGAGCTGCGACAGCGAGATTGGTGATGGCGAGCAGGACGGCGAGGGCGAGAGAAAGAGCGCGCATCGTGTACTCTGAGTGGTGAAGATAAGGGTATTTGAGACGAAGAGGTGGTGCTTGTGCTTGAAGATACTGACGCTAAGCTTACATCGAATACAGTTGGCTCTTATAGGGACCTTCGCGACGGCTGACTGGTTGACCGACGGTGTGAGCCACCGCGTTGTGGCTGACCGCGGTGGCAGTATGCATTGCAAAATTTTAAGTACAATCTCGGAGCAGACCTCTAGGAGTGGTTCGACAGTCAATGACAGTTTGCGTTGCGAGTATGCACAAAGCATACCAAAGAAACGCTTTGACGACCCACACCCACACAGTCTCGGATGCTAACACGGTGACGTCACCTTTCCACTCTTTGGAAGCTACTATGTCCATTATTGGAGGCTCTAGTGTTCGCCACAAAAGATTCGGGCCCCCGAGTCGAAGGTTCAAGTTCTCAGGTGACCCGTTCAACTAGCAATGTTGGATTATCGCATACCGGCGATGGCGACACCAACTATTGCTCGACGACCCAATGAAGGCGGCAAGGCTAGTGCGTTCCATAATACAACCGTTAGAACTAGAACAAGTCACCTGAAACGCTTATCACCGACGATTTCGAGAGATTGACTCGGATGTCGCGTAAATATCCAGTTATCTGTGATTTTCCTTCTCCCTTTCTGACAGTGACAATGACCCCGAGATGCCAGGAACGTGACACGTCTATACGGACCATAAATAACAGTAGTTCCAATATCATCACGCTTCTGTTTCCACGTTGCCACTTGTAAGTTCATGAATGTTGTCATAGTCAGGAACTGGTTGACTATATGGAAGTGTTGTGTGATTTCGGATCATGGCGGACGTGTCCAATTTTTCAGGCCGCGCTCGAGGTGACCTTCACACGACCACAAATAACTATGAGCATCTGCGATGTCCATTATATCCAACGTCATCACGTGGGAGAGGTGGTGAGGCTCGTATAATTATAATTACTTATGCCATCACTAGTGATAACTTGAACCTCTGCTGTAAAGAATAACTCCTTGAAGAGTGTAACTAACCAGATCATTGCGAGGGGTCGGGTGGCATGGCTTCGCATTGCCACAGGGTCGACTGGGTTGAAGTCGACACCATGATGGTCATTGTTCCTGAAGGATCAAAATTGGACCTCAATATCACACCCTTGGTGGATTTTGATGCCCGTATTCAAATTTGACTCACTTAAAGCGGCTTAGTACATTCAATCAGTGTGCTCATGACCTCGGAAATGATCGGCAGTGGACCACTCAGTCACCAGTGTGAACCGGAATGTACTCGAGGAATTTCAGCCTTTTGGGTTACATTCATGCACTGTGACATGCTGCTCGTTGAGTTTTATCGCTTGCAACGGGTTTCCATTTTGCGCTTGGTAAATCCAAATCATCAATTTCAATTTTCATTTTGTGTCTAGTTCAGTGTACATTGGCTGTCGCGGTACATACACGAAACCCAACAATTCGGTAGCAGTACATCAAATCAATTTCAACACTCGTTGTTCTACTTTGAACAAATCAATAGTGGAGACCCAAGAGCGACGCAACCGTGTTGAGAATGAAGTTGACCACATTCAGGACGGGGCCTAAAATACCAGCAAGAGTACCAACAGCGAATGGCTTCAGGAAGGTGGTGAGATTGTTCACAGAGGTCCTAGAACAAAGGGATACATAAATGCGCCAAAATGTCCATAAAGGGAGCACGCATACAACAAGTTGCTGACGAGAGTGAGAGTGTTGGTGGCGGCATTCGAGAGAACGCCCTTGACCGCAGGAATCAATTTGAACAAGATCGAGTTCAGCAACTAACCGAGCCAACCGATCAACCGTTGAAATTCCCCAGCGATAATGTGAACTCACGGAGACAAGGCTGAACAGGACTGGACTGAGCGCCGACAGGTTGGTGGGAGTCAAGTCGATTCCCTCTGTGGCAGTTTGCAACTGCTCGGCGGTGTTGGAGACAATCGTGTTGATCTCAGAAACGACCAAGTCGACTTGGCTAGCGTCAGAGCTCTGCAGGGCGGTGGCTAGACGACGATCTCAGTCAGAACAATGTCCCATAAGAAAAAACAAGCGTACAAAGCTGTTCGCTCAAGGGTTCGAGTTTATTGGTAGCGGCGGAAACGATGTCTATGACGTTCTGGACAGAGTCATCACTGCGAGCAGAGACTGCATTGCGAGCATTGTCAACGGCAGGGGCGGCGACAGCAAAGCCAGCGATGAGGAGTGCAGGGGTGACAGAGAGAACTCGCATCTTATTATGAGGCAAGAGAGTTTGTTGACGGAGAAGAGGTGTTTGTGTGATGAACCTGGCGTTCAGAGGAAATCACAGCTGGTTTTTATAGGCTTGGAGAAGGCCATAATCGCGGCTTCCTGATGATATAGGCCCGTGTACGGTCACATCTCAGGGGTTTACGGCTTGATAAGGCATTCGGAAATTTCGAGGTACATACATAACGATCCAGCTCCACAATGGAAAGGTGTTCTGACAGTGCAAGAAGCAATAACGATGGCAATATGCTCCAAAAAATCAGACGATATGTTGAATACGAGATTAGAAGAAGGTGGAAACAAGTGGTTCACTTCGGAGTGATGGTGGTGAACAACCAATCGGAGGGCTCGGAACAATGATGCCGATGCAACAAACAAACTTCCCAAATTTAGTAGGTCATTCTTCAACCGAGCCAGGTTTAACTCGACGACGGTTCAACAAAGGCTCCGCTCTATCACCATAGAACAAGGTAGGGGAAAACCACTGTGTCGAGAACTCGAAATTGAAAGGCTGATGAACTATTTGCTACTATGGATGAAGTAGCTACTTGAGGATCTTCTGTGACAGAATCACAGGACACAATCGATGTTCAATTTCCCACTTCCGTGAAGAATTAGAGAGTGCCCATCCATGGTGGAATCGTGGAAAACTGAAAAACGACCTTTAATCGGGTGTAAGCCCATTGGCTTACCGATTGGCATTCATCACATGTACGATAGGTATATATGCCCGTCGTCCACCATAGAGATAGCTAGTCGATCTTGTTCCCGCACCTCGAAGTCTCCGTATAGAGCGTGGTCCTGTTATGTGCGCCCGCCTGTCTCAGTGTTTTCCGCCGTTGGCCGCGGCAGGTTTCCATCGGGGTGGGGCATCTCTTGTTGTTGCATATTCGGATAGCACTAGTTAGCAAACGGAGTGCGGTCGTACAGCCACCGGATTACTTAATCACTGTTTACTTACAGTTCGAGTACGGTAGTTTTACTATAGTGTTTCTACGAAGTGAGCTACTGCGTAGTCTTCAAGACTACTCCTCTCTATTCTGTCACAACATTTCTCAGCTTGGGCATTTCCGGAATCCTTGGTACATATCAGCTACAATCAATCAGTCTCATAAAGATTATGAGACTGGGAACTTCCTTCTTCCTTGTGGCTGCACAAAGGCCCACATATGTATCAGGACTTGATGAAAGGTCCTAGGTTGCCCTAAGGTTACTCGCAAAGACAATGAATAAACCGAAAGTAAGGAGCTCCTACGATGAGCATCTACCTTATATACATGAGCACAATGGTCTGTGCATAAGGTATAGGGCAGGCTGGAGTCCTACTATGGTAATAGTCCATGGAACAACGTAGAACGTCATGGAATAGTATCTGCACATGATATGGATGAATAAGAAGTCACGTGAGAGTGTGTGTATGAGTAAGTGAAAAAGAGTCATGACATTACCCCCCTTTCAAGGTCTCTTGTTCTCAAGAGGTGGTATGGTAGTGACAGTAGGGATTCCTGCAAAAGGACCAATGAATCTGAGAGTGAGGTACCTCCGTAGATACCTCAGGGGAGACACATAAAAGACAGTCAGGGGTGTTGAACATGGAATCATCAAAGCGTTTGAAACGCTTGCGATATTTGAGGAACCCGGGGTCCATAAAGGTGGGGGCGGATGCGCATGGCAGACACATGCAAGGAGGCTCGTTTGGGAGGGTGACTAATCCTGATGAGCTGGGGATGGTAACGTGGTGGAGACGAATTCGAGTAGCGGGACATGCGGCTGTCAGGTGGAGACGATGGAACTTGGTAATTGCCATCTGTGTGTGGGCGAGCTCAGTATTGGGAATCCATTCATCTTCTTCAACAGGGAAACCTTTCCAGTGGATAAGGTACTTGAATCGTTCACCTTGTTGGCGAGAGTTGACAATCACCTCGACTTCCTGCTCAGGAATATCGTCGATGATATCAGGCGGCGGTGGAGTGGGAGTGGAGCCAGTTACCGGTGGTGTATATGGATGGAGGAGGGATTCGTGAAAGACCGGGTGAATGGCCTTCCACTTATGGGGTAGATCGAGTTTGTAAGAAGCAACACTGACCTTGGTGAGGATTTTGAAGGGACCGTAGTGTTTCTGGTCCAGCTTCTTCATGGGTCGGTTTGTGCGGATATGGGTTGCTTCGAGCCAAACAAGATCTCCAGGCTTATAATCCTCCGTGGGGCGGATGGAGTGGTTGTAGAAACTTCTTCATGTCCTCATTGGCTAGCCGGAGGGCTTCGGTGGCTTGCACGCGTAACGTCGTCATCTGTTTGGCGAAGTCCGTAGCTGACTTGCTTCGGATGGACATACAGTGATCCTCGTTGACGCAGGGTTCATGTCCGTAATTGAGCATGAACAGGGTCTGGTTGGTCGTTGAACGAGGGTTGCTGTTATGTGCAAACTCGGCCATAGAGAGCCATTCTTTCCAATCGCTCTGACAGTGGTTAATGTAGATGCGCAGGTATTGTTCTACCCATGCGTTATAGCGTTCTGTTTGACTGTCTGTCTGAGGGTGGAAAGCTGTGGAAGGGTTCGGCGTAATGCCGAGGAGTTTCTGAAGTTCGGTCATGAATGTGGATATGAACTGGGGTCCCCGATCAGAGATGACCTTTGATGGGAGATCGTGGAGCTTGAAGATTTCATCGTGGAGTATAGTCGTGATCCCCTTGCTGTTGATTGTGTCCCTGATGCCGAAGAGTCAGATCATCTTCGAGAAGCGATCAACGATGACCAATATGGCGTTACTTCCGTGTGACTCTGGAAGTGGGGAGATCAGATCCAACGAGATGTGTTCCCAGGGTTGTCGCGGGATCTCGTTTGGGTGCAATGGGATATGCCGAGGTGTTGTGATGGCTTTGTTCTTTTGACATGCCTCGCATCCTTTGATGAATCTTTTGATATCCTTAGCTGATGTCGGCCAGTAGTACCATTCCTGGACCTTCCGTATCATAGTGTGTATCCCTGGGTGTCCAGCCATAGGGTGGCTGTGAATATTAGTTAGTATTTCATTTCGGATAGATGTGTCCTTTGGTACATAGAGAAAGTCTTTGAAATAGATAAGTGAGTCATGAATAGAGAAACGGATATTGTTTTGAGTGAGTGCTCGTACTACTTTAGAGTCCTTTAGATGTTGTAAGTCCTTTATTCTGTTCGTTATAATAGAAGAGGAAGAAAGAGATTGTTCAGCTACATGCATTGCCGCTAGCATATGCATGTCAATAGCGTTCGAATAAATGTCTGTCATAGAAACAGTTAAATTATTTATATTTATAGAAAGTGAAATAAAATCCTGGTCAGATGTCAGCGCGTTCTCCATAGCTGTTGACATATTATTCTGCTGTAAAAGAGAAGGAAAAACTGTGACACCTTTATTGTCGTCCTTCACCCCCTTTTCAAAGTCTGACCTCCTGGACAGAGGATCGGCAGGGTTCGTTTTTCCAGAACAGTGGACAAGAGTATAGTGAAACTCCTGCATGATCTGGTTCCAGCAAGCCTGACGGTGAGAGAGGTCCTGCGGGACAGCAAAATATGTAAGGTTTTGATGATCTGTAAGGATCTTGAAGGGGACGTGGGCGTCCAATAAATATTGTCGCCAGGTGGTAACGGCTTCAATTATGGCGGCGAACTCCAAGTCGGTGGCATGGTAGTTTTGTTCTGCGTCGGAAAGGGACCACGACAGATATGCAATTGGATGCCAGAGCCCGTTCTGATGTTGCGACAGAATGGCTCCGAGTTCTATGCCTGAACCGTTGGTCTCGATCTGGAAGGGGTCAAAGTCGGAGGTGAGTGAGAGTATGGGTGCATTGATAAGCGCATCCCGGAGGGTGTCAAAGGATTTTTGACAGGCGGCGTCCCACTCGAAGGGGTTTTTCTCACTGGTAAGGTGATTGAGTGGCTTGGTGATAGCTGCGAAGTCTTTGATGAATTGACAGAAGAAGTTGAGGAAACCCAGGAAGGAGCGGACCTGAGTTCGGGAGGAGGGAGTCGGCCAGGTACAGATGGCATTGACTTTGGTAGAGTTGGGGGCGATGGTTCCATCTGAGATGACAAGTCCGAGGTATTCAGTGATGGTAGTCTTGAATTCGCACTTAGTATGTTTGAGCGACAGCTTGTGCTCACGAAGTCGAGATAACACTTCTTGTACGACATGGCAGTGTTCATCAAGAGTCTTGGTGAAGACCAGGATGTCGTCCATGTATATGATGACCACTTCCTTGGCAATAAGATCGCGGAGAATGTGATTTATCATAGTCTGAAACGTTGCCAGGGAGTTGGTGAGGCCGAAGAACATAACTAACGGCTCAAATAGACCCTGATTGGTCCAGAAGGCGGCCTTCCATTCATCTCCGTCCTTCATATGGACGTTGTTGTAGCTCCAGCGGATGTCCATCTTGGAATAGTATTTGGCCCCATGAAGCTTCTGGACGATCTCTTCAATAAGCAGAAGAGGGTAGCAATTTTTGATCATTGCTTTGTTGAGCTTCCGGTAATCCTGGACAGGCCAGAGTTTGCCATCCTTCTTCTTGACGAAGAAGAAGGATGAGGCGAACGGAGATTTGGAAGGGTGAATACGCCCGGTGGAGAGGTTTTCTTCGAGGAATGCGTCGAGTTCCTTTTGTTCTTTTAATGAGAGTGGGTACGTTTTGCAATCGACCTTGTGATCACCGGGTTTGAGTTCGATTGCGTGGTCCCAGGGGTGTCATGGAGGCAGTTCGTCAAACGACTCCTTGGCAAATACATCATGGAATTTGTGGTACTCGGCCAGGACTACTTGTTCAAAGGGAATATCTTGTTTTCCCTGATTGGCTGCGGCAGCGAGGTCAGTTGCCAATGTGGCAATATACTTGTTTTCGATCTGGAAGACTTGGTCTTCAGGTTCTGCATCCTTGTAATCCCACAGGGGCATGGTTTCCGGCGCAAAACTGATTTCCTTAGTCTGCCAGTCGATGCGCGGGTTGTATTGGCGTAACCAATCAAATCCAAGAAAGACTGCTTGCAAGGATAAGCGTGTTACTGAGAAGGGAATAGCGGATTGGTGGTCTCCGATAGCCACTTTCAAATCTACGTAGTGCATGATCACACCCTTGGTATTGGTGGTTCCGTCGGCATTATAGACTGGAATGGCCCAGGGTAGGGGTTTCTGTTCGAGTTTGTGCTCTCGGACGAAGTCGATGTCAATTGCCGATGCCATGCATCTGGAATCAATTAAGGCGACTGCCTCAACTGATTTCCTGGAATCGGTTCCGAGTACAATGGATACTTCGAAAGCATTTGGCGAGGGCTTCTTTGTGCAATATCGAGGCTTCTGAGTGAGTTCAAGAAGCATGAACTCGGCAGCATCATGAGATGCATTCCAAAGGTCCGCGATTAGCTCAGCGTTGACCTCCGAAAGGCGGGTGTCGTGGACGAAGGCTCATAAATGAGAGATAAGCCATTCGTCAGGGGTATCATTGGCAATTTGCTTGATCCATTGCGTGGACCAAGGCTTGATAGTGGACTTTCATCCACGATCTTTCCTTGTAAGGATCGTTCAGGAAGGAGTCACTTCCTTTCTACTCACAACCTCGGTCTTTGTCTGCCTTTTGATTGCATGTTCCCCGGTCGGAACAGAGGCTGTAATGCCCAGTAGGGGCGAAGGTACATTTGGCTCTTGCGTAGCCAGCAAACTAGGACTTGGGCTGCTTTTGCAGTCTGAGATCTCTTCTACGTCAAGGAGAGAGAATTTGTTAGTAGAACGAGAAGGGGAATTAAGCACAGTTTTTGGTACTGCCGCGCTGTCCTTAGGCTTATCTGCCCGGGCACCCCTGACCATAACATTACAAGTACAAATCCTAACTGATGACGTACCTTGAGGGCGAGGCGATCTCAATCCTCGTCCTCTTCTCCAAAGTCCATCTTGTCTGCGTCTCGAACTGCGGTTTCCAACTCCTCTAAGGTGGAGTATTCAACGTTGAGTCCGCAGACTTTGATATTCTTCAAGCTGGAGCTCTTTTGTGGGTGAGCGGCACATGGCCATGGGGATGTCTTGCCTTCTTTGGCACACCGGAAGCATGTTCCAGTCGCTCTCACTTTGGACAAGTCCATGGGAGCACCTCGGCCTCCGAAGACACCTGTGGTCTCCGGGGTCGCGGTGTGAGGCTCAACGAATCGGGTAGGGAATTTGACCTTTGGTTTCGGCAGCTCGTGAGCGGTGCCTCGCTTTCTCTTGGCAATCTCCGTCAGAAGGTGACCAGCAGCGATAAGCTGCTTGGTCCATTCGGAGTAGCTATTGAGGTAGGTCATCATCATGTCGATGCTGGAGCGTTCGACTTGTTCGACGATATTGTTGTGGGCATTGGTGCGAAGCAATCGCACTAGCTGTCATCCATTGGTGATTTCAGACCACTTGACACAAGCGATCAGGTTTTGCTGCTTTGTGAGAAATTCTTCGATCATCATCGATCCCTGTTTAAGATTGAGCAACTCAGTTTTGGTGCGGGCTGCCTCGTAAACTGGTTTGAAGTAAGGGTCGACGAACGTTTGGAAGAATGCTCGGGCGGTATAGTCTTCGTAATCGAGATCCTTCTCGATAAGTAGAGTCGTGAATTCCTCCATGGGTCCTTCCGTACAAAATCCTAAAAACATCTTGATTTCCTCGGCATCTTTGACAGGTCAGTCGAATCCGAGAAGATAAAGTCGGAACTTAGCCTTCCATTTGGTATAATCTTCGGGTTTCCCCGAGAATGGTGGTGGTTTCTCGATATAGGACTTGCCCAGGTGAACAACCTTCGGCTTGTCGTCTACATTGGATGCTTTTGCCTTTTTCTTTTTTGGTGGGAGGCTTGGTATGGTTGGAGGCGTGGCAGTATATGCTCCATGTTGTGCCACATGTTGGGTGTAGGCGATGTATTGTTGTTGGAACTCCTCAAAGGTCCCAGCCATGGGCCAAGAGTGGAAAGGAGGTGGTATGGGATCGGAGGTAGCAGGATTTGCTTCGGTCGCCATGGGTTGCTGTGTGTCACTTCGTGAGGAAGCGTGACTAATGACGGGTGGTGGGTAAGGATAAGCAACTGGAGTGATTCAGTCTCCAGGAGGCAAGTGCGGCGGTCTTTGGGGGACGTGCGGGGAATGTCGGGATGCAGGTTCGTCCGAAATGTTGGGCAGCTAAAAAGGAAAACTACTTATTAACCTTTTTACTGCTCTTCCTTTTCCTTGTTTTCAGCTTCTGAAAAGAAGGAATTTGATTGTGTACTACCTGGTGGTTACCCGGTCGCAAGCACTTATGTTTGGTAAAGGGATTGGGATCGGTGCAGAATGCTCAGGTGGGTACCGGGCATATGCACTTGGTAGCGTGATGAGCTCGGCGTCTTCCCAATGATTGCGCCACGGTGTTGGATCAATAGTCAGAGTCAGATGAGGTGTCTGTAGGATTCACAGGCGTACGCGCTCAATTACGCCAAGTCGATGTGATTGGATAACTGGGTCCAAGATGCCTGGGGGCGGGCGTGAGAGTGATAGGAGAGAGGGCAGTGAGGATGTATTGGTTGGGTAATGCGGAGTCGTCAACGACTGTCCCTTCGTCAGAGTGTAACGATGGTTCGTAGACAGTTTGCTCGTCATCTGAGGAGTCCTCTACGTCTGTTGTGGAGCATAGGGGTTGGAGAGGAAGGGGCTGCTGCGGCACTGGCACAAGGGCAACGGGCTCGACAGCGATGACGCGGTAAGCAAGTTGGAGGTAGGTAAGGAGAAAGACTAGTACAAGTCCTTCTAGGAGCGTGCAAGTATGGCAGACCAGATCCAGGGCGGATTGGAAATAATCCAGATTACGATCTTCTGTAACAAGCTGAGCTGTAGGAAGAAGAGAGCGAGGACTCTCTCGATGGCACGGTACAAACGCCTGGCGTAGACCATTAAGGCCGGTGATGGGAGTGCGACAATCGCTTGCCGTCGATTTGTACAGCGAGGACGCTCTGCTGCCAGTGCGATAACTCAGTGACTCAGACAGCCAGAGGGCTTGACGTGAAGCAGGGAGGAGAGGTGTCGGCGAAGCGTTAACCGGCACAGTACAGTGGCTGGTACGAGTGATGACGAGAGTCGGTGGAGACGTTGGGATGAGGAGGGGATAGGTGGTCGACGAGGTGTTGACGACGCAAGAAGCAAGGTTCGAACGATGGCGACGGTGGGTGGGCAAGGTAGGAGGTTACTTTCGGTTTTATATCAGGACTCGATGGAAGGTCCTAGGTTGCCCTAAGGTTACTCGCAAAGACAATGAATAAACCGAAAGTAAGGAGCTTCTACAATGAGCATCCACCTTATATACATGAGCACGATGGTCCGTGCGTAAGGTATAGGGCAGGCTGGAGTCCTACTATGGTAATAGTCCATGGAACAATGTAGAACGTCATGGAATAGTATCTGCACGTGATATGGATGAATAAGAAGTCACGTGAGAGTGTGCGTATGAGTAAGCGAAAAAGAGTCATGACAATATGTGGTCATCTTGCGCAAGCACCAATCCCTGAGTTGAGTCATTGAAGTTATTTTCAAATGGCAACTTATCTGCATTCGATGACGTTATTCAAAAGACCAGCCCAGCAGCGGCATGGCGGTTGGCTTACCAAATGTCATTTTGTGTGATCCCCGCATCGGAGACCCCTATTATATCACTGTTTCGTAGGCCCGTGGCCAAGGCAAGCCCCACGGTTCAAATGTTCACACCGCTACAAATAACTGTCGCATCGTTTCAACCAAGGACGACTTAGTTCAGGAACACTATCACACTTCGAACAAATTGCGGCGGTCCGATGAGAGGTGCTGCTACGTGTCGGGCCGTATTGGTATCAATCTGGGACGTTACTGTTACTGAATTCACCATGGAAGTCAGTGTTCGTACACTTCAAAGGCTTTGCAGAGTCCTGACGCACATTGACAAAGTTCTAACGAGTTAGTTAACTGATTTTTCCGCACTCAGAATAACATCCGAGGTCTTTACGACAAGTCAAAGTTGACCCTTCTGCACCCATGATTGATCATCTACCTTGCACGCCTTCAACGGCAAAGGGGAGAAACCGCACGAAAACCTGAGCCCGCTACATAGGCACAAAAAAACAGACACCTCTCACTCTTTACAACTGTATTGTAGACCATGTGCATGTTATCTCTGATTTCACAGCAATCACTTGTTTTGTACACGATGCATGATATTCATTACATGTAGACAATTCAAATTTGTACACGCTCAACAAACAACGATTGTAATCGTACACCGACGTGATCGTACACCGACATCTCGCAGATCAAATCAGTTGATGGGGAGACTTAGGAGGTTCCCAAGCTCGTTAAGCAGATTTTCAACAACATTGATGATGGGAGTAAGGATGCCTTTGAGGAGTTGATTGCCGAATGGCTGTAGGAAAGTCGCCAGCTCGCGAATACCGTTTCTACAATGACATAAATAAGCCTTGTCGAAGACCAAGAGAAAGAATACACATACAACAAGTTTCCGATAAGGACCTCAAGATTGTATGCAACATTACTCAGAACTTCCTTCAAACCAGGAATCAACTTGACCAAAATCGAAATTATGAGCTAATGACAACAACCGCTCAGCGTTTGACACTTTCAATATCCACACTCGATATACACTCACGTTGAGCAGACCAGACAAGGGTGAGGCCACATCCGACGCGTTGGGAGAAGTAAAATCGATATTCGGAACAACAACTTTCAGCTGACTATTAGTGTTGGTGATGACGCTGGTGATGCCGGTGAGAACTGAGCTGAGTTGATCAGGGTCAATGGGGGATGCCGCCAAGACGTTAGCTGGATAGCGGTGTCAATCAGAAGTTCATTCCGAAAGAGAAACAAACGACACACAAAGCTGAGTGCTCAAAGGCTGGAGTTGACCGGCAGCATCATTGACGATGCTGATGGTTGCCTGGATAGGATCATCTCTAGCGATGACTTGACTATTTTCTCTGGAGATATCTAGAGGAGGGGCGGCACTAGCAAAGCCAGTAACAGCGAGAAGGGCGGCAGGGATGAGTGAGAAAAAGCGCATTTTGTGAGAGTGGAAGAGGTGATCGTACTTGAAGGACCTGACCTTTACCGTTGACCCAGTCAGGTTTTTATACGTCTGGGGAGAGTGGAAGTCATCATCCTGGTCATCTGACGATAAAATCCGCCATCGTCCGAAAGGGGTTTATTGCAAAAAAATAATTTTATCGCGTTAGAGTCCATAGAAGGCTGAGGAGTTGCACGAACTTAAGACACTTGCAAGTGGTTTGCACCGAGTATAGTAGCATCCTCAAGTTGCGGCGCGAAATGAATATTCCTACTCCTCCACTCCTGTATGCTGTAATCGGAGGCACTTACTTACTGTGGGTTATTTTACGGTGGCCATAAGAATATAAAACTTACAGCACCAGTGGGAAAATGAAAGATGATCAATGTGATGGATCATCGAAATGTTTTGATGAGATGATTGATTGGTAGCTGATGATTCACATGAACGCAAGCTGTTCTGCGTGTGAGCGTTTGAATGTTAGAAAACGACGGGAGAAATATTTTTCGTTCGACGAGCCAACTGGTATGATCAAATGAGAAGTTCGCCACATCAGCGAGCGGCGTTTACAGCAGCAAACTGATAATTTAGGAGTACGAAGCGCCCTGTGACAGCATCCTCTAAACCTAATAAGCACTAGAGTCAAGGACTCACGAGTGTCCCGTCCTAGCAATTCTGACACGTGATTTAATCACAAACAGTAGTAAAGTCACACAACCCACAGTGGGCAAGCAAGGTGATCAGGCGGCGGAGACCGACTCCTGCCGCCCCCTTGTGCGAAATCCCAATGCTCTGCTGTATTAGTCATGTGATCCGTAAGTCAAGACCTTCATCTGTGTTTGACACAATCATCTTTGAAATCCTCGTACATGCTAACATCATCGTCAAAGCATGTGATGGGTGTTCCGTAAACGTCCTTGGGAGGTGTCTCCTAATGGTAGTATGTATAAGGGAGGACCTCGGACACAGAATAATACACACTTGGTGTTTGTACATGAAACATCGTGACTTGCAATACGCTTGCCAGTACTAATCAGGGTAGCGACCGCCATGAGTTGGCGGGAGAACATTTTGTGACCACCATGCGTCTTGGAAATTTTGGCTCGTTTTTCGGATCCGAGAATCCATAGCGCTTCCATTTGATGGTTTGCGCCGAGACGGAAATGTACTAGCGAGATGGTGGTAAAATTTCAGACATCATAACATCGAAATTCTCGACAACCAAGAGAACATGCTATGCGGTCGACTCACAAACACATACCAGCGGGTGAGTACACTAGTCACCCGATGTCAAGGTTCGTGGGGGAGGATGTAGCCTGAGAGCGAAAGAACGTACAGATCGGATTGTCGCTGCAGCTACCTCGTATATGTCTATGGCATAGCCTATGCGTAACACAAGACAAACAGACAGGAAATACTCAGCGCTTACCAGTGTTCAGAAATTGAAAATTTGTAACATTCACCCCACGGCGAATACATCTTGTCACCTGCCGGAGATTATTATCTTTTTGACACTGAAACAGCGAGTTATAATTGGTACGTTGAAAGAAAGTTCGGGGGGTGATGTAACGAGAACTGGTCAGAATGTCAGTGTAAGTGCCACCGTGGGGCGTGCCCGGGAAAACCACAAATCCATGGGTGGCATTGCCGTAGCCTTGAACATGGCGGTTGGCGTTCCTGCCTATGATTAGTCAGACGATGTATGCCGCATTGCTGCTGTCGTAATATCAGGTGACCGTGACCGCCGCGCCCAAGGCTTTGCCACGGGATCGCCGCTAGTCATGGTGTGTGGCAGGGTCTGTCCGCTCGGGGCACTTTAAACACATGTTGCCTCGATAATTCTCAGCGCGGTTGCAGCACGAAAGCCGCAAAAGCAGCAGCAGAGGCGTCTTCTTCCGAACCGCCGCCACCACCTCACTACTACCGCGTCAAAACCGACCTCAAAAGCAGAAGCCACGCCTTGCCCCGTTGAACACAGTGTCGTCGAAAAGCAAAAATGTCAAAGTTACATCTTCGGAAAATGAACGGAACGTACGCTACTTTGACGCAGGAGATCCATCTGACGGACGAAACGGTACTTCGATCGGGGATTTCAGCCCCAAGCCAGAGGTCAACTCTGAGTCGGATTCATCATTTAGAGAGGACATGGAGATGAAGGTGGACGTACCTCCACCTGTCGGACTCTTCCATCGCTATCAAAACAGCCAAACGTGCCTGGTCACCGAGTCGATCCATGCCTCGTTCGGTTATGTGGCAACGTCGGCGCTGGAAAAGGCGGAACCTTCGCTTCTGTTCCACATCTTGCCCAGAACCAAATATGAATGAATATGTTCCTAGTACCAGAGAACGAGTATACAACTGACGGGCAGACTCGCATTTTGGTGCTTCGTCCCAACGAAACACTCGTACTTATAGGCACATACTTCAAGGTCTGTGTCTTACAGGGTGGTCTCTCTCTCTCTCTCCTGGGTATTACTTTATCGCCATATAATACCAAGCGTTTTTTCTTTGCTCCTCGGTCCTCTCCGATATCTATCTTGTCGTGGGCAGCATTGGACCATCAACAGCGCTCATGTACATTTCCAACCCCTCCAGCTATCCGAGGACAAGTCAACACCACTGTGATATTGATCGAGCATACCGATACCAGTATCGAGGGCCTCGGTCTGATATGTAAAGTGTTCGAGAACGTTTCCAAGCCTCCTCGGAGTCGGACTATGTCACAGACTCTGATCACCCAAGATCACACCTCATATGCATTTGTTATTCTGAGCTACGTAGTCCTTAAAAGATTAGCAACAGTACCAAGAATACCCATTCGTTTGTGCTTCCAGCCTAATGGGACGTTGCGATTACATCAATTAACGGTCTTTCAGACTCTGAAATGGGCACTGCGCCGGTTTGCTGGTCGAAGGATCGAAAAAAGTGGAAAGAGTACATTGGCGAGGACGTCTAATCCGAGTTTGTTGAATCAGTCAGCTCTTTGAGCTTACCACGCACAATCAATCATCGTTTCCTTTCCAGATATCGACGAGTCGTCTCCTTGAGTGTGACATGGGCCAATCCGAGTTTACGCCCGGGGGGTTAGTGGCGCTCAACCTCGTGGAAAGCTATGTCTTTGGTGAGTCTATTATTTAAAGTGTCATAGGTTAGTTAAGGATGATAAACGGCATCTGTTCACAGGACCTCTATTCACACATACAAGTTTACCCTACCGCGCTCACAGCATCCCCGCGGTCCCTTCACATTATCTATGCTCGATTCAATCTCTATTGGAAACATACAAGCTTGATTTACACTTCCTCCGCTGGTTGAGGAGGCTTTGCCTGGAGACCAACGCATGCATGATGCGATTCCGCTCGTGGTAAATACGATGGGGTGGACTAGAGGCCTTGGCACCGACTTGAACTCATGAATAAAAGTACATGCCGACCCCTCGCACGTTTTTGAAATTGATGAAAAGAAGGTGTTTCTGGGTCAATCGCAGGATGTTCCACAAACCCCAGCGCTCATGCCATATATACACACAAATGTACGTGACATGTCAAGGTGGCGGCTGTCCAGCTAGAGATGATGAATACACACTTCACTGCGGCGGACCATCGTCATCTCAACATTTTGTCGTACTTCCATGCGGTGTTTCCTGAACTGCCGACTTTGTCTTTATCGGGACCGGTGCTCAAACAGATAACTGCCACTAGCTGGGACACATCACTACCAGTATACCCTTCTGAGGTGGATCATACGCAAGCTTGCGATCGCGCTTACTTGACTGGAGCAGCATCTGAAGATGTAGTTCCATCGGAGCTGACGCGGGTTCTTAACGGCGCTACTGCTAGACTTGTCTCGAGTAGTCATTTTCTCTCTCAACCCGTGCTATCGACATCCCAAGAAACGACTCTCCTATCATGTGCGCCTGGCCACCCCTGACCCGGAACTGTCGATCTGCCACGGCCTCGCGCTGATTCGGGGGCTACCACTCACACTCAACCCACGCTCGCCACATATGCATATACTCACACCCATTCCAACTGGAATGCTTTCTCAGACACGCATACTGTAAAGGGCGATACTCGACTAGGGAGGCCCGAGGTCAAGGTGGCGGGCGTCGAAAAGGGACATGTGCCTTATTTACAATGGGGCAAAGGCGATGGCGTCGAAGGGGAGAAGCGTCGGGCTGATGCGAAAAGGGTAGACGTAACATGATGTGATAACAAGAGGTTTATCATCTTGAGTCCAAACAAGCTTGGCCATCAACGTGTCAACATCAAGCACGCAGAGATGTAACAGTAATTACCTTCCTTCTTGCACCGAATACGATCGAATATTGACTCTGCTCTAATGCTCGGCCCTCAGTTGGCCTCTAACCTACAATCGTTTCACAGAATACAGATTCTGCTGATACTTGTGTGAGCCCATCCATGTGACGTTGGGACCACTCACCGATCGAGATCGAACTGTTCTGGCTCGGCATAGGAGTTGCCAAAGCTACCGTGACAGGGGCTAGCGTACTGGTGTACTATACCGCCGCACTTAGTAGTTGCATTCTTGTTGCGCTTTCATTTGTTTCTTATGTGGATCGACTTGCAATCTTACTGAGTTATTCAGATAATGGAGACACAGAACACGATGGACGACGAAAGAGTCTTCAATTTGTCCTTCGCTTGCAGAAGTCTCTTTCCCCTAGACCAGCGCCAGGCAAGGTGGTCAAGACGGCCGACCGTGAAAGTCAAGATAGAAACCCTAAGCTATGTAGTTAATTACTGCTACCGTTCCAAGTACAGGCGTTCACACCGATAGAAGCAGCCGATCGCGAGAAAGCGAGCAACCACTGAGCGTCGTTCCGAAGGTAGAGCTATTTCTTCATCTTCTTGATTGATAAATCCTGAACTAAGGGCCTCAGAGGGTGGAACCATACTGTACCAATCCGACTAGGGTGGATACAGGATTGATCAGAGAACAATGCAGACTTATCCAGCACAGTTCTTCATTAAGTATTGTTCCGAAGTTGTTGGCGGTTGAGAGATGAGGACGGCTTTGGCGGTGCGCCGATGATGCATATGTCCCGAGTGATGTAGTACTTGCATCTGGCACGGTAACACATTCTCTAGTGAACTCTCCCCTCAACATCTACATCATCGTATGTACAGCATAGGTCGACTTGAATTCGAACCAATTGCAGGTCTTAGGGACGACGGAAAGCTCGCTCCTGAAAACAAAACACAGTTGAGCTACACAACTTACTAGACTCCGGGCTCGTCCAGACGTCCACATGACCACATCCGGCCTCGTATCAAACGGTAAAGAGACCCAACGAACATGACCACACATACCTTCGAACAAAGTGGAAACA
Source organism: Austroboletus niveus (assembly GCA_038090255.1). Classification (NCBI taxonomy): domain Eukaryota; kingdom Fungi; phylum Basidiomycota; class Agaricomycetes; order Boletales; family Boletaceae; genus Austroboletus; species Austroboletus niveus. Next base: position 19,209 of record JBBPMJ010000033.1, on the reverse strand, counting down.
ATTCATTGTTCGGAGCAGCAAAGTCAATCCGATTGGGTGATAAGTACAATTATCAAAGCTGCTTAACGTCTAGGTTCGATGCTGATCGCTTTTCTTGAAACGGCGACTCGAAGGGGGATATAAGGACAGCTTAAAGTAGATGAAACTAACCATCAACTGCTGAGAACTTGAAAGTGGTCCCATCCTTTGCCTTGGCTGCCATTGGAGGGATCGAGAGGTATACATAACTCGCACGTTCGTGCGGGCATATGGATGCTCTTGTTCGAATTTCAGCTACATGGAGTAAAGTACGGGTATCCTGCGACAGAACCTTGAAGCCATTGGGTTCGACGTGTGATTTTGGTCTTCGAGGGGAAAAAAAATGAAGCTCCTAGTACACAATCGACTTGGTTCGAGCTGGTGGCGAAGTCAGGTACGCAGACTCGCAGAGGTGTGAAAGTAGGAATGTAAAGTACCGACGAGGATCCGAAAACCGAAGCATGCTAGGCCATGGTCGTGCCCCTATCGAATTACGGCTTTTCTGTTCCGACACTAGCCTAATAGCAATAGCCACCTCGAGTGATATCGAGGTCAGCATGGCGTCACTGGAACGATATAATTTTCCGTGTGTACCAAACAGTCAAACTTACCATATTTCAAGTTTTCGGCGAACATTGTAGAGATGTTCATGTGGTGACTGTCAGATCCTTTCAACGGGTATTACCTCCTTCATTAATTTTACGTTACACGGCCACTGTGGCGTGGGAATTTGAACGGTTATATCGAAAATCGTCCGAGAACGCAAGTCATTCGATTAGTGTGTAATCATTCTCACCTTAGAGGCGTATTTTTTAGATGGTCGTACTTGGAAAACAAAAAAAAATCACACGAAGTTTCCCGAATAAGAGATATTTACTTGGGTATTTCCATTCGAACGTGCGTTCAGCCTTCTCAGACTATTCTGATAGGCTGAGAGAGGTCAAAATTTCGCAATCAAGGCTTATGTTGTCGTGAATCCCTAAGATGCCTAGTAGCGAGGGGGGATTCAGCCCTCCCAAACGTATAAAAACCTGACTGGGTCAACGGTAAAGGTCAGGTCTTTCAAGTTCGATCACCTCTTCCACTCTCACAAAATGCGCTTTTTCTCATTCATCCCTGCTGTCCTTCTCGCTGTTACTGGCTTTGCTAGTGCCGCCCCTCCTCTAGATATCTCCAAAGCAAACAGTCAGGTCATCGCTAGAGATGATCCTATCCAGGCAACCATCAGCATCGTCAACAATGCCGCCAGTCAACTCCAGCCTTTGAGCACTCAGCTTTGTGTGTCGTTTGTTTCTCCTTCGGAAATGAACTTCTGATCAACTCCACTATCCAGCTAACGTCTTGGCGGCATCCCCCATTGACCCTGATCAACTCAGCTCGGTTCTCACCGGCATCACCAGCGTCATCACCAACACTAATAGTCAGCTGAAAGTTGTTGTTCCGAATATCGATTTTACTTCTCCCAACGTGATGGATACGGCCTCGCCCGTGTTTAATCTGCTCAGCGTGAGTATATATCGGGTATATCGAAGGTGTAGAACGCTAAACGACCGTTGTTATTAGCTCGTGACTTCGATTTTGACCAAGTTGATTCCTGCCTTGAAGGAAATTCTAAGTAATGTTGCACACGACCTTGAAGTCCTTGTTAACAACTTGTTGTATGTGTATTATTCCTCTTGGTCTTCGACGACGCTTATTTATGTTCATTGTAGAAACTCTATTCGCGAGCTGGCGGATTTCCTACAGCCATGGGGCGATCAGCTCCTCGAAGGCATCCTTGCTCCCATTGTCAATGCTGTTGACAATCTCCTTAACGAGCTTGGGAACCTCTTAGGTCTCCCCATCAACTGATTTGATCTGCGAGATGTCGGTGTACGATTACAATCGTTGTTTGTTGAGCGTGTACAAATTTGAATTGTCTGCATGGAATGGATATCATGCATTGTGTACAAAACAGGTATTTGCTGTGAAATTAGACTCGGAGGTAACATACACGTCGTCTACAATGCGGTTATAAAGAGTGACTAAGTGGGGCTGCATGGGACCCGCCCGAGAGGCGTCTGTGTTTTCGTGCGGTTTCTCTCCTCTACCTTTGAAGGCGTGCAAGGTAGATGATCATTGGCGCGCAGAAGGGACAACTTCGACTTGTAGAATTTCAAGACCGTTGGTTTTTATTCTGAGCGCGGAAAATATCAGTCACATAACTAACTCGTTAGAACCTTGTCAATGTGCGTCGGGACTCTGCATACGAGTAGTATGGCGTTACATATGCACAAATAATTCGCCGCGTTTTTTTGGCCTAGCTGCGCGTTTTTTTATCACTGCGCGTTTTTTTCAACCCCGCCGCGCTTTCTGGCCTCGCTGCGCGTTTTTTTGGACTTCATCGCACGTTTTTTTATTTGATACCTTGTGTACTTTTCTTATGCGTCCAGCCTTTTATGAGTATCACCACGTTCAGAAAATGGTCGACAAATTGTGGAGTACTATGAAAAACGCTACGGACAATCATCTTCGGTACTAGTAAGTTCTAAGTCTTGTACGAGACCCTCGCAAACGTTTGTAATGAATCCATCAGAATATTTAAAACCTGATCCTTCCTCGAGCGCCTGGAACATCAACACCCGGCAGCCAGCAGCCATTCGGCCAAACTGGAATTCCCGGAAACGTTGGACTTAGTGATTCCGCGGCCCGGCCTGAAAGCCGTGAGCCAACCAAGCTGGGCCCCAAAAAGCCAGGCCGAGCCGGGCCGCATTAGGGGCTTGGTGGGGCTTGGAGCTCGGCTTGCCGTTTTGAGAAGCCATGAGCCGAGCCGAGCCAGGCCCCAGAAGCCCTGAAGCCGTACGAAGGATTATGCGTCCCTGTTACTGGCAAGGGCCGATAACTATAAATGGTATGCGGTTATGAAATTTGTAAGGATTGCGCCGTGGCTGTGCGCGGACGCGTAGTCAGCCAAATGCGACTGCGACGTGCCGCACTCGCTTCCTCTCACCAACTCTACATTCCATCTTGCTCCTTATGACACCCAGCATTCTCTGTACACCATCAGCAGTGGTATGTTCCAGATTTATCTATATGTTTTCTCTATTTGTCTAGATACTCATATCCTCTCTGTCCTGGTATGATAAGTTTCATTTTCCTTAATCTTTCTATGGCCAGTTTACGTAAGTTTCTTTTTTCTTAATCATGCTCTCCCTCTCCTTTAACGAATCCAACAGCACAAGGAACATTATTATGCTATGTACAACTCTAACACCAATGCCCCACAGCCCATGGACCACAAACATCGCATCACAACACGCAATCCCAAGCTTGACGCCCTTTTGGGATCCAGTATTGACAACGACAGTGATGGCAAGCCTAACAAGGGTGCACTTGGCTGGAACCAGAGCAGCAAGCATGGTGGTGATCCCACATGCCTGTGGCTGCAAGGTTTCCATGACTACCTCAATATGCGGGAATACCTTGGTGACACCACCATCATGCAGTGGTGGGGAATGCACTCTGTGTGATACCCAGTATGGGGATCTCTGGCGTGGGACTTTCTCCCCATCATGGCCAGCTCTGTATCTTCAGAATGTGCATTTTCATCTGCAGGGATAACCATCAGCAAGCGTCACAACCAGCTCAAGGCCAATATCATGGAGACTCTTCAATTTTTGAAGTGTAGCACAGGGTCTAGTGTCATCATTCAAGAGGATTCCTCACTCACTTCTGAGGTGCATGGTGACGATGATTGGAAGACTGACGATGAGTGGGATGGTGATGTTCTTGACATTAATTAATTGCTTATTTTTGAGTCTCATACTACAATGTCATGTATCTTTTGATAGCATCTTGTGTGAAGCCGCAGCCTGGGCCTAAACTTAGGCTTTGGGGCTGTGCTGGGCTGTCTTTAGGGGCTTTAGAGACCTGAAGCCTGGCCTGTGATTTCGTGAAGCCACTAGCCCTCTAAGCCAGGGCTTTTGGGCTAGGCCAGGTCACGGAATCTGTTACAAGTAAGTGCAGTTCCAAAGGTTCCGGAACTCGTTCCTGCAGTTCTGACGCTTCCAAAGAACCTTCCAGCAGTTCTGAAGGTTCCGGAATTCCAGAACCATTGGAACTCTTCAACACTCTTCTACCAGAATGGAAGCCTGAGGATGGACTACCTTCAGAATGCTATTGGACTCTATTCCCTGAAGATTACACTCCATATGGTCATATGGAGATCCCCCTTCTTAACTCACCTTGTTCCTCTTTTGTTCCACTTTTGTAACTCTTACCATGTGTCCCCAGAACCACTTTGTCCATGGATCTCCACTCCTCCTTCCATTCTCCTTCTGATGGCAGTGTTGTCCCATTTCTACCATTGATCAATGAGGCCATTGTAATGTACCATGTGTCCTGTCCCATCACCCTTCTGTTCTGAGATGGTTCCGGACTGTATAAATAGTTAGTAGTTATCTTGTACATTCCCCAGCTAGATCTGTGCAATTATACGCAGTGTTTAGTCTCATCCTGCCTGAGTCTCGAGTCTCAGCAGAGAACCCTTCAGATATACAGGATCTTGTGTCGCCTTTGAGGACACACTGGGACTAGACATTGCGCACGTGTAACAGAATCACTAGTTGGACTGCATCCTGAAACAGCTGTGGATTTCTACCATCAAGTAAGAAACAGCCCATTCCATGCCACCAAGCCATGTGCCAATCATCTTGGCATGCTGTCAGATTCTTACAATCTGCTGCATGAGATGTGATAATCAGTGCTTCGCATGCAATAATCCTGCATTGTTCTTCAAGTACTGCCTTGGCATATACAAGTGTGATAAACATCTCATGGCCCAGTAGTAGGTGGTGATCCCTGCTAATTTCTTTGAGCAGGGTGTCAAGAAGCCACTTGAAGCTGCATTTGAAGACTTTTGGGATCTTAAACTTGTGCTCAATTTCGATGAGCCCCGCAGGATGGAATGTGTGTCTTTTGTCCCAAATATAATCAATGACAAAGCTATGTGTTCCTCAGCAGTGATACTTGTCTACAAAAAGCAACATGCCCTCCAAGTCTTCATGTGAATATTTGAAGTCTGTAGAGATACTATATAAATCAATGTTAGCATTGAGGCAGTTTCATTAGGAATAATGACTTACTGGGCATAGATATAGGCAAGGAATACATTAAAGACAGACTCTCGTTTGTCAGTTAAAACAATGGGGTTTTCATCACTGTTTCCTTCAGAAGTGGCATGGCCAGCATTATCCATGATAAACATGTCCACAAAAAAGTCAGAATGATCCAAAAGAATATCTTCATGTAATTTGTAGAGTATGTCTTTGACCTGGTACAGTTTTGAGTAACTTTCCGAGACCAATAGTTGGAAACACGCACCCAAAAGACATGTGATCCTTTTCAATAGTAGAAAGTGGAATGTCAATGAGATATAGACATGATCTAACAGAAGCTTTGAGATCAAAATATAGGTGTGGAATAGCAAATGAAGCTGGACTGATGTGTTGAGTGGGAGTTGATAGGCAAGAAACCAATGTCACACTTTGTGACACTATGAGTGGCATGACACTTGTTAGATTGATTGTTGCACTGTTAATCCTCATCTCCAGTGTCATTTATTACAGTATCTAGCAGAATAATACATGATCTCCAGCTGCTATGGTCACCTACTCTTAAACCTGTTGAACTGTAACCATGATCCAATAATCCCCAAGCCACAGTATGAGCTGGACTTGGAAAAATGTATCTTAGCAAAATCAGCATAGTTCTCAAGGCTGTAAATCAAACTTGAAGCAAAAATAAAATAAAATATGAAGCCATACCTGATGATGAGTGTTGGGGCTATGTGCCTCATGTGATAGGCATTGTTGGTGAGCCGAAATCTTGATGATAAGTACTGGGACTTTGCACCTCATGTGGTAGTAGGTATTGTTGGTGAGCTGAAATCTTTATGACAAGTATCAGGACTTTGTGCTTCATGTGGTAGTAGGTGTTGTTGGCAAGCCAAAAATCCTGATGGTGAGTGCTGGGGCTATGCGCCTCATGTGGTAGTAGGTATTGTTGGTGAGCCAAAATCTTGATGATGAGTATTGGAACTTTGTGTCTCATGTAGTAGTAGGCATTGTTGGCGAGCTGAAATTTTGAATCTATAAATTTAATGGGCAGTCGTGAGCTTTCAAACTTTTCCGACACTTATTTTGACTACATTGGCAAATGCCATGTGCGCACCTTTTTTGGACGTGTCGTACTTTTTGTTCATAAATACTGTTCGCACTTTGATTACATAATACAATAATTGTTTCGGAACAACCTGGAAATTGTTATGATTCGCTAAGGCCCCTCTTTCTTTTCCTCACTTCACTTACCATGTACACCAATGGACCTTAACCCTCGCTGTTCGAGCCCCACTTGGGCCCTTTCTTTTACCATTGTCTTTGCAATACCACTTACTTATTTAGCATGACTCATCTGCAGCTGTATTACCAACATTTATCTGATGCCATCACATCCATTCCATAGTAACTCAGCTTCTTCGCAATTCCATCGCTTTCTATCACTGACTCACCTTCTTCCATTGACCTACCCTTAACCACTTGGCTCGCATATATAAACCCTTGGTACTCAGGTGTATTCACTATCTTAGATCTCCTGCAATTTACCTAGTATCTTGGAGTTGCTCTCAGGTCCCCCAGTCCTTGTCCTACTGTTGAGTGGATGCTCCCTTTGAACCCTCAATCCGTCGCTAGCCCTGTGACATCCCCAAGACCCGTTGATCCCTTGGTCCTCAACAGTCCCCAGAACCTACGCCAGAGAAGACCCTTGAGTGGACCTCTCTTCGACCCAACGTTAGTCTTATGCCAGCCTTAGCCCCCCTGTCAAGGAACCTCCTTGCCAGGCCCCCTTATCCTGTCAGCTGTATAGCGACAGTAAGCCCTTAAACCTCTGCAGGCCTACACTTAACCATGTCGAGCATAACACTTTCTGGCCTTGCTGCATGTTTTTTTGGACTTCATCACGTGTTTTTTTTTAGTCCCACCATGTTTCCTGATCTTGTTGCACATTTTTGAACCTCACCACACATTACACCTTTTTTTCAATAGTAGTATGCATTGTTCAGAAAACTCAAATGCACAATGGATTGTTGAAGTCAGGTAAACAAACTATAGCACAATCAGATAGTATGATGATGATTATGGGTGGTGAGGGAATTGGGAAAGCCAGAGATGGAAAGTGTAGTATATAGTACAATGGTGATTATGAGTGGTGAGGGAATCAGAGAAGCAAGAGATGGAAAATATAGTATATAGTATGATGGTAATTAAAGGTGGTGAGGGAATTGGGGAAGGAAGAGGCAGAATGCATCATACAGTAGTACCTCATACTCATGAAGTTGATCTTTATCCCACATATTCACAATGGGAGTTGCATGTGATGAATGAGAGTAGTGATGGCCTTGAAAAAGGACATCACTGGCTGTCACATCTACCACTGTGGGGACCAGTGATATGCAGAGAATTTGAGGTGGCATTGGACTTTCAGATTTTGAAAACAGTGGGACAGTGTTAAGACCGGGTTGGACTTGGCAGATGAACTCCATAGGAGCTCTGTGAATCTTGATGAAAAGAGGATGGAGTGGGACTTTGGCTTCAGCGACTTAGAGTGGAGTGCTGCACCCTTGTTGGATCATTGGTGGTCCCAGATTTCAGAGGATCAGAGAGTAAGGAGCACAAGAAGAGTCCGGGTTGTCTAGATTGTCTAAGTCGATAACTAGCTAAAGTACAGGTGACATGACAGGACTATATATATGGAGGTCAGAGGCGGTGTACAAAGGCAATGACGGGAAACATAAGTAAGCAGAGCCGGGAAAATGGAGATGGAAAGAAAACATAAGCAGAGCTGTGTGAACACAGGATCAGAGAAATCTCAGAGGCGAGACTAGTACATAAGTAGAACAAAGAGTAACATAACTAAAATGTATAAAAAGCGGAGAAGTGGAGAAACGGAGGAACATGGAAGTGGAGGAGTGAAGGAGTATAGAAGTGGAGGAGCAGAGGAACAGAGGTGCGGAGGAGGGCTAGGATTAGGGATATGATAAATAGGCTTGGACGAAGCTGCAATAGAACATAAGGTAAGCTTCGAGATTTAGGAATAGATTACATACCACTCTTCCACTTCTTGGCAGCAGGCAGAGATTGCAGTGGAGAACATAGGATGCGAGAATGTTTCACTATTGACATGTCATAGCATTTCTTCCAGAGGAATAAATTTACATACCGGAGCAACAAGGTGATATTGGTGCAGTTATCATAGTACCAGATACTCCATTAGAGCTCAAACCAAGCTCTTGAAGCATTGAGCTGGTTAGTTTCATGTCAACATCACTGTCACTGTCAATAGCACTATTCTGGATGCTAATGACATCCTCAGCCATCTTGCCTTTAGGAGAGGGCTTGTAAGACTCCTTGTCAGACTTCATCTCCAACTCTGAATCAGAGCCAACTATCAGCTGCTCCATGTTCCAAGAGTCATAGATCTCATTTGGAATAGTGTTTCTGGTAACTGTTATGATTTGTTGGGCCCCTCTTTTCTTTTCCCTATGATCACTTATCATATATACCAAAGGACCTTGACCCTTGCCATTCGAGCCCTGCTTGGATCCTTTTTCTTTTACCATTGCCTTTCCATTCCCACTTACTTATTTAGCATGACTCATCTGCAGCTGTATTACCAACCTTTATCCAATGCCATTGCATCCACTCCATAGTGACTCAGCTTCTTTGCAATTCCATCGCTTTCCATCGCTGACTCACTTTCTTCCTTTGCCTACCCTTAACTCTTTGGCTCGCATATATAAACCCTTGGTACTCAGGTATATTTGCTATCTTAGACCTCCTGAAATTTACCTAGTATCTTGAAATTGCCCTCGGTCCCTCAGTCCTTGTTCTACTGTTGAGTGGACGCTCTCTTTGTACCCTTGATCCGTTGCTAGTCCTGCGATGTCTTTAGATCCATTGATCTCTCAATCCTCAATGATCCCCAGAACCTCTGCCAAGAAAGACCCTTAAGTGGATCCCCCTTTGACCTGACATTAGTTCTATGCTGGCCTTAGCCTCCCTGTCAAGGAACCCCCTTGTCAGGCCCCCTTGTCCTGTCTGCTATATAGCGACAGTAAGCCCTTGAACCACTACAGGCCTACGCTTGACCATGTTGAGTATAACAAAAGGTCTAAGATCTCCCTTGATTGGCTATTATTGTATAAGCCTTCACCATTGCCCACCAATACCCCAGAAATCCCAGACCCTCTCCTGACCTCATGTTGAGAAGGGAACCCATTGGCTTGTCGGACACTGATGAACCCTCTTCGGAGAACCCCACTGACACTGACAAAGACCTCGTCATCCCTCAACAACCTGAGGACCTAGAAATTGTCCATCAACTCTCTGCAGCACTCAGCATCCCCAGAGTACCCACTCCACCATCCCCAACCCCAGTCAATCACCAACCAGCATTTACCCTGCTCCCACCCCTACCCCAGGTCATTATGACAACCAAACCCACTGAACTCCATCTCAGAGCCCCCAATGCCTTTGACAGCTCTTATGCCGATGCCATGTTCTGGCTATCCACTGTCCAGACCTACCTCATCATAAACAAGGCTGTTTACAATGACAACAACAAGAAAATTGCCTATGCCCTGTCCTATATGAAAAAGGACTCGGCCGCCATCTGGGCCTCTACCTTCTGGAAGGAAGCCGTTGCCACTCAATCCTTCAGGAAATTTGATGACTTCCTTGTCAAATTCAAGAGTGCTTTTGAGCACCAAGACATCAAGAATCAGGCCATCAACTGGCTTCATTCGGAACGCCTTGTCCCCAAGAAGAACAGATCTTATGGTCCTGAACTCACTCAGCACATTGCTGAGTTTAGAAACAATGTTGCCCTCTCAGGCATCACTGATCAGAATGTCCTGATCAACTACTTCGCCACTGGCATTCCCCCTTCCCTCTCCTGTTGCATTCTCTCCATGGATACAGTCCCCATCAAGATTGATGAATGGTACTCAAAGGCTGTTCATTTCCAAGTCCAGAACGACCACGCCCAGACACCCACAAAGTCCTCTTCTATATCATGAATTGTGGTCGACAAAACCTCATTCTTGGCCTCCCCTGGTTGAAAGCTGTCAATCCCATCATTGACTGGTTTGGTCAGACTCTCTCCATCAATGAGTCTACCGATCAATCCAAGGAGCTCTATATGCTTCACAAAGTCAACTTGAACCAATATGAAACCCGTTTCCAACAGTTCAAATCCTCCCCTTGACCCCCTTGCCACATTCAAGTAGACTCTGTCTATGACGAACACCTCTATGAATACCTTGATTACAAGATGGAACCCCAGTATCTCCACTGGGCTCGTGACAACTACACCATCAACCACATCATCCGATGTGGTTATCATTTCATCTCCAAAGGCGATCCCCTCATCACCAAACTCATGAACTCTACCAAGTTGGCCATGGCAGTCAAAAAGGCCAAATCCGAAGTCACCCTTCCTCCCGAATACTTCAACTTTACCTCCATCTTCTCAAAGGAAGCCATGGACCACATACCCCCCTCCCATCCCTATGATCATGAGATCAACCTCGATGAATCTTTCACACCCAAGGTCAGGAAGATCTACCCCCTCTCTCCAGACAAATGTAAGGCTACGAAAGCTTTCCTCAACGAAAACCTTGCTTTGGGCAAAATACGCCCTCTGAACTCCCCTCAAGCCTCCCTGTTCTTCTTCATCAAAAAGAAGGATGGTGGACTCCATCCATGTCAGAACTACAGATACCTCAATGAACATACCATTCGAGATGCCTACCCCCTCCCCTTAGTCTCCAACCTCATTGACAAACTCCATGATGCCAAGGTCTTTATGAAGTTTGATGTTCGATGGAGCTACAACAACGTCTGAATCAAAGACGGACATCAATGGAAAGCCGCCTTTATTACCCATAAAGGACTCTTCAAACTGACCATAATATTCTTCGGTCTCACCAACTCCCCTGCCACCTTCCAAAGGTTCATGAATGACTCCTTCCGCGACATGATCGCCGAAGGATGGCTCATTATCTACATGGACGACCTCCTTATCTTCTCCCCTGATAAGAAAACCCACACTGAATGAACCAAGCATGTCCTCCAACACATGAAGGAACTCGACCTTCACCTCAAACTTGAGAAATGCAACTTCACTTCCAAAGAAGTTGAATACCTAGGGATGATTGTCAAACCCAGTTGACTCACCATGGACCCTGTCAAACTTGATGGGATTGTGTCCTGGCCCACCTCAGAAAAACTTCGTGATGTTTGCTCCTTCCTCGGCTTTGCCAGCTTCTATCGTCACTTCATCCTGGATTACTTCTCCATCACCTGCCCCCTCATTGACCTCACCAAGAAAACCAGCCCCTGGGCCTGGTCCCTTGAATGCCAGAAGTCCTTTGATTGCCTCAAAGAACTCTTCCTCACCCGACCAGTTCTCCAACTCCCCAACCTCTCTGCTCTGTTCGCTATCACAATGGACACCTCCAAGTTTGCCTCTGATGCTATCCTCCTTCAAACAGATATCAACAGGAACTGGCATCCTTGTTCCTATTTCTCCCAGTTGTTCTCACCAGCAGAACAAAACTATGACATCTATGATCGGGAACTCCTCACCATCATGAGAGCCCTGAAATCCTGGCACCATTATCTCCATGGCAGCTCCCACCCGGTCCAAATCTTTATGGACCACAAGAACCTGACCTACATACTTCTGGTCAGCACAGAACCTCAATTGCTGACAAGCCCATTGGCTCCTTGACCTTGCAGATTTTGATCTGACCATGATCCATGTCCCCAGTAAACTCCTTGCCAGCCCTGATGCCCTCTCCTGCTGCCCTGACCTCCTCCCCTCTGATGACATTGACAATGAAGGAGTCACCCTTCTACCCCCGTCCCTGTTTGTCAACATCGTCAACACCATGCTCCAGGAGCACATCTTGTCTCATTCAAAGATGGATCCCTTCATTCTCAAGGCCCTTCAATCCCTTGATGAAACCATTCCCCCCACCTTTCGGTCTCGACTCTCTGATTGGCAGTACAAAGACAGCATCCTTACTTTCCAAGGCCATATCTACATTCCCTCTAATGAATCCCTTTGGTGCTCCATCCTCCAGCACTGCCACGACCACGAGACTGCTGGTCACCCTGGCTACCTCAAAACTCACCAGCTTGTCACCACTAAGTTTTGGTGGCCAGGCCTCACCCAATACGTATGCAAGTACATTGAAGGTTGTGCCTCATGTCAGCAACACAAGGCCAACACCCACCCCACCGTCCCTCCACTCACCCCCATCCACTCCACTTGCACTCACCCCTTCCAACAGATTTCTTGCAATCTGATCACTGATCTCCCCAAATCCTCAGGCTTTAATACTCTTTTGGTCGTGGTCGACCATGGCCTTACTAAGGGGGTAATTCTCTGCCCCACCAAGAAAACCATCACCGCCGAAGGGGTCGCAGCCCTCTTTTTCCACAAAGTCTTCCTCTGATTCAGTCTTTATGACAGAATCATCTCTGATCAAGGCCCTCAATTCACCTCCGCCTTTGCCAAAGCATTGGGACGTGCTCTCAACTACTCCCTCGCACTCTCCACCACGTATCATCCCCAGACTGATGGTGAAACCAAATGAGTCAACCAAGAAGTTAAAACCTATCTCTGCATCTTCTGCAGAAGTAACCTCACCACATGGTCCGAACTCATCCCCCATGCTGAGTTCACTCACAATCACTGCCCTTACTGTCACTGGACAAACCCCATTATATCTCATGATGGGATATGAACCCTGTGCCCTCCCCTCAGTTATTACTGACTTGCACATCCCTGCCATTGAGGACCACCTCAAATCCCTTGTTGCCACTTGCAACGAGGCCCTCGCCATCCATGAACTTGCTCACCAGGTTATGGTGTCACAAAATCATCATTCCTTCACCCCTTTAACCAAGGGATCCAAAGTCTGGCTTGAAGCCAGAAACCTCAAATGCTCCATCGTCAACCCAAAGTTCACCCTGAAACATGAAGGACCCTTTACCATAGTCAAGGTGCTATCTCCCATCACCTATGAGCTGTGCCTCCCATGATTGTGGAAAATCTACCCAGTGTTTCATGTCTCCCTCTTATCCCCCTACCACAAAAACCCTGTACATAGACTGAACTACCCCTCCCCACTGCCTGACCTTATTGATGGACACAAAGAATATGAAATTGAAAAGATCATCTGCCATTGCAGACCTCCGTCCTTCCATTCCTTCCAGATCTGATGGAAGGGATATACCACCAAAGAAGATTTCTGGGAACCCGAACGGAACCTATGGAACTCTGGTCCCCTTCTCAATGACTATAAATGTCGTCACTCGATTTCCTCCGTCTTCAACCAAACCAGACCTCTCAACATCATGTCCATCACCCTCTCAGCACCTTCCCCACCCCCAGCAATGTCCCCTCTGATGTTGCAGAAGCCAGCTGGTCTATGACCACCCCCGCCAACAAACCCCTCGAAGTCAACAACACTCCCATTTCTGTGCCTACTCCCTCTCTGATCCAACATCTCCACAATGATGCAGAAGGCATTTCCTCTGCATGGCCTGGCTTTAGCTGGACCCACCCTGAACCTCTCATCCCCACTATCATACCCATTTCCCTTGCCCAATGAATCTCTAACTGCCCCACTCGCCTCCTGTTGTCTATACCCCCCCAACCACCCCATACCCCTTGATGATGACCTTGCCACTGCCATCGCCACTAAACTCCAAGACTCTAGTCTTGCCATGGCACTTGATGCCCACATGGAACCCCACTCCCCCTTCGCCCTCATGTACTGCCTCTTTCTGATGAACTCCCACATTGCCATCTCTGCTGCCACCCCCACCACCTCTACCACTCAAGCATTGGCCAACCTTCATATCTGTTGCCTCTATCAAACCCTGGAACATGACCTCATCCAGCTGATGCATCAGCTGGATATGACTAACTTTATTATTGACATCAATCAATATCTCCAAAACCTTGCCGCTACTGGCAACGACCATGTCTCCACCCCATCCGCATCTTCTGAACCACTCTCTGCCCAAGAAGTCACTGCCCTAGACCATGCCGATGACTACTGGGCTGGTAACCAAGGAGTCTGGTCCCTTTCCCCCAACCATCCTCGCTATCATGAAGTGTGTTACCAATGCCGCCACCTTGGACATTGCCATCCCCTTTGTCCCCTCTACCAATGTCCCATCTGCCACAGGAAATCCGTGGGACATCCCCAACGTGCATGTCCCATGCATCCACAAACCCCTTGTACAGTTGCTTCCTCCTCATCAGACTCGTCTACACACCTGTTCCCTCATTCGTCGCACTCTTCCTCTTCGCGCCGTGGCTGTCCTATCCCTCCAGGACAATACCCCAATGTTCAGATCCCTCACTGGGTCCCCACTCCCCCTCCCTCTCTGCTGGCAGCGGATGACTATGAATTCTTTGTCAGTGCCAAAGCTGATGACAATGAGACCAGATCCTGTCACAGTGACTACTAAGGTTTTATCACAGTCTCATCCATACAACAGGGGTAATGTTACGATTTGTTGGGCCCCTCTTTTCTTTTTCCTATGATCACTTACCATCTATACCAAAAGACCTTGACCCTTGCCATTCGAGCCCTGCTTGGGTCCTTTTTCTTTTACCATTGCCTTTCCATTCCCACTTACTTATTTAGCATGACTCATCTGCAGCTGTATTACCAACCTTTATCCAATGCCATTGTATTCGCTCCATAGTGACTCAGCTTTTTTGCAATTCCATCGCTTTCCATCGCTGACTCACTTTCTTTCTTTGCCTACCCTTAACTCTTTGGCTCGCATATATAAACCCTTGGTACTCAGGTATATTCACTATCTTAGACCTCCTGCAATTTACCTAGTATCTTGGAATTGCCCTCGGTCCCTCAGTCCTCATCCTACTGTTGAGTGGATGCTCCCTTCGTACCCTTGATCCATTGCTAGTCCTGTGATGTCTTTAGACCCGTTGGTCTCTTGATCCTCAATGGTCCCCAGAATCTCTGCCAAGGAAGACCCTTGAGTGGATCCCCCTTTGACCTGACATTAGTTCTACACCACCCTTAGCCTCCCTGTCAAGGAACCCCCTTGTCAGGCCCCCTTGTCCTGTCTGCTATATAGCGACAGTAAGCCCTCAAACCACTGCAGGCCTACACTTGACCATGTCAAGTGTAACAGTAACTAAACAACATCATTGTTAAGCTAGATTATTGCATGGCAGAATTACTTACCAAATCAAAGATGGCTGTCTGCAACTCCTGCCTTAGTGTGTCCTTTGTTCTCAAACAAGGTGGATCCATTGGGCTTTGCCACCTCAATGATCTCATAAAATTTTCCACAGCATGTAACAAGGCACCAATCAGGTATGTGGGATGTCAAATGGGTTGAAGTAAGAGCCTTTTTGTTGTCGAGATACTCAAAAACACGAGGAAACCAGGCACGAACTTGTTGGTCGACATCCAAAAAAGACCAAGCCGCATCAACAAGGATACCAACTTCACTTGGTGGAGTGCTTGAGATGAAGCAACCACAATTCTTTATACCTTGTATGACATTGCCCCAGTTTTTTCCTGCCGGAGCACTGGGATCCTTAAGCTGGCCATCAGTCTACTCCCCCAAAAAAATATAAAATAAAATAAGTATAATGAAATCTATTAGAATTCAAGCAATGTACATCAAGCCCACAGATAGTGATGCCGATAGAGCTAACATGGAACACTGTGCTTAATGATGGTAAGGAGGCCGAGTTTGTTGTTGGACAAGACCCCACAACTTCATTGCGAGCCTGTAAAATAAAATTAGTGAGATCTAGAACTAAATCATGGTAAAATCTTACCTTGTGAGCCAGTCCCTTTTCTAACTTTGCATACTCTGCTTTCTTCGATGCAAGAGTTTCCAGCACTTCAGCATGAGCAATGTCGGATGCCAGACTACTTGTTTGAGCAGATAACCTCTGAGACTTGCAGTCTTTAAGATTTTGAAAAATTCCCAAGGATTTTTCATTTGATGTGATGCACTTCAAAGGTGTTGGTTGGGATGATGGTGGATCGGGTGGGTTGTCCGTAAGAGCACCAGGATGCTTACTAATGCTGTGCTCGCACTCCCAGCATATTGGAGACCCATCAGGCCACCAACAAAATTGCTTGCACTCACAGGTTCCACCAGCACCACAGCAGAATGATGTGGAATTGATGGTCATCGAGAAAAGCCACCACTAGGGTAGAGCAAAGTTGACAGGCTGATGGGGAGGTGGATCCAGTCCACCATATCACAATGAATAAAGTGAATTTATATCTACTGATGCCCAAAGAAATGTGTTAAGGATAAAAGTGCTTGAGACAACAGACATGCATGATCATATCAAATGCCCTCTGCAAGCAAGACTTCCAACCAATTTGATTGCCATCAGCCCACCTGAATCGTCTCAAAAATTGGGTAATGACCTGACTCCCACTCGGCTGGCATAAGATCAAATCCATTGGGGATTATGTTCTGTGTGATAACCTCATCCAACATGTTGAAAAACATCACCTCATCTTCCAGATCCTGAAAGGGACTTTTAAGTGAGGGTGCATCAATGGCATCTTTGTACATGTGGTTTTGCTGTTGTCTATTGACAAAATCAGCGGCTTCTGATATCTTGGGATCTTCATTCTCGCTATCTTCATCTATAGGATGTCCAGCACTTGAACAATTTTCATGACATGTTTGAATCATTCTGTGCACACTGTAATATTCATTGATGACTTCTGGATGAAGCCCATCACAGTCATCTTTATACACACCAAATTCCATTTGGCCTAATAAATGAAGAGCCTATATTACATGGTTAAAACATATAAACTGATTACTAAGGAAGCAGTCAATATACTTACTTGGGGACTTTTGTTATTTGTATCAGGACCACTGATCGGATGGCAATTCCAGTCATGCCAAAAGGATGATGCATCTCCATTGATTGCTTCAAGAAATAAAGTATGTAATAACCAAAGGTGACTTGGATTCTGCGGATCAAGCATATGCTGATGTTCAAGTCACATAAAGAAGGCCTGCCAACGATGAGCAAATTGGGTCCCAACTTCAACCCATAAGTGTTCGATATGTGTATTATGCATTGACTTAAAAATTACATTAGCTATTTCACTAAAGATGGTTGGGGCACAGCAGTTTATGAGCCCCACATAAAAAATGCATGGCGAGGGCCATTTTTCATTACAATGTAGATGGCAACATCTATGTTCTCCTGGCCACAGTCTCCCCTAACTTGGGATGGCATTCCATACTCAATCACAGCACACTTGAACAGGTTGAGCACAGTTGCTGACTGATTGTTATCACTGGCGCATAGGGCTATTATCTAATGGTGAACCAGCCGAATATGTCAGTACATAAAGCACTCAAATCTGAAGTACGTACAGTTTGACAATATCCATCAATAAGGCCATGGATTACTACACCCCAACGGATAAGTTTGTGATGGACATCTATGTGCCAAAGGGCGTTTGGCCATTTTACATAGTATTTTCACCTCCTCTTTACATGGCGACTTCAAAGAGCTTGGCCAATACAATCAATCCCGTGGAGGGATTGAAGTGCACGGCAATATTGTATGCAATGGCCAAGAGCCCACAAATGTCCCATCACATAGCATAAATCTGAATCTGAATGAGCAGATTTGTATTGTATCACCAGCTGGTCAAGATCTGAATTGCTCATGGCTGAATATTTGCATTCTATGCCATACTTCCTCATGTATGAGCGAACTGTATTCCTGTGCACCCCCAGGACATGTGTGAGTTCCATCTGCTTGATTTGTTGGGCATTTGAAGTCGCTTCCTTAAGATACTCAAAATCGATTTCTTTGTGTGGGTGGCCATGCTTCCCAGTATGGATAATTTGAACAGGTTGTGGAATCCAGATGTTACTGTCTACCCTTTGAACAGTTAACACCATAGTGAACAGGCAAAATGAAATGCCTTACTGGTTCTCAACCATCTCAAGGTAATGTGACAGAGAAAGAGCCAATTTCTCTAACATTGTGGCTGAACTTGCAACCCATTCCTCCAAAGCCAGTAATGTAGAACTTTCTTGGATGGCTAGGAGAAGTGGAATTATTTCTCCTTCAACAGCAGTAAGGTGAAACCAGAGTTGAAGGGGGTCAGGTTGTTCCTGGCTGAGGACTTGGCTAGCATGGTGATAGACATCACACAGAATGTCATGTCCTAAGAGGAGATTGGAAGGCCATTTGCCCTGTGGCAATGGCAGTAGCACCATTCCCGACTAGCAGTAGCGTCTAGGGAGTCCAGGTCATGCTTTTGTGACCTGTGACAATACCTGCACCATACCAAGCAAGTTGATGCACTACTGCTAATGCACCTCATCATTATCTCTTTCATGTCCCACCCAGGTGCACTCGCATGCTCATCACACAGAAATTGAAAGGCCTTAAGACATCATTTGTGTGTCTATGCTTTCCTAACAACTTTCCCTGTCTGAATGCTTCTCTGACAGCTGTCACTGCTATATCCCCACACATGAGCAAGTCAGGATGGCCCTTTGCCAGTGTTGATCCATTCCCTGGTGCACACACCAACCTGTACAACATCCAACACATCAAGGACCTCTACTTGAAAGCAGACGCCAACTATAGCAGCAGGTACATATGCCTCATCTCCCTATGACATGACATTCACCATTTTGCAAGGTTCACTGTTCCGGTCCTGTGGGACAAGAAGACTCACATGATCATCAATAATGAAAGCTTTAGCTTTGAAATGATTCACATGTTCAACATGGCCTTTAATGAGTTGCTTCCCCCCGGAAAAGGTGTTGGTCAACATCTACCCTGAGCAGCATCACCAAGAGATCAATGTCATCAATGAGTGGGTGTATGACACCATGAACAGTGCATGCCCATAATGTGGGCTGTCTCCCTTGTCTGAGAAAGAACAACACGTGTTTTAGATGGTGTGTACAAGGCTGGGTTTGCTGGATTGCAAGAAGCATATGACAAGGTGATATAGCTGCACTGCCTCCAGGTTATTACCAATTCCTTCAAGATCATGGGGCTCCATATCAGCAATGG